>PVLC010013906.1:0-40372 GCA_004027655.1 Graphiurus murinus
GGAAAGGAAAGGAAAGGAAAGGAAAGGAAAGGAAAGGAAAGGAAAGGAAAGGAAAATGACTGGCTTTATAAGCCAATGGACTTATATAGTTGATAGTGGTTGCAATATTTTCCTAAATAGAAGTCACTTCCATTTTTGCAAAGAGGGGAAGCAGAACTAGGGAAAAGTTACTGAACAATGGAAAAGGGAGTATTTAGTGGTCTCAGTCTTATTTCCTCCAGGAAAGTAAATAATCAATGAATGTCAAGGGAAGACGAAGCTGATAAAGGGATACTGAGGTGAAAGGAGAGACTTGCCCTCTGTAGTGAGTACACATCAGAACCACCTAGCAGGCTTTAAAAAAATATTCTTGCATCATTTTATATTATATTAATTCCTACCAATTTGAAAATCTGCCAGACTTAGCAGACATGAAAATATACTGTATTCTCAGATGCACTGGAGCATTAAAAGTTCACGGAGGCTGGAGGTACAATTCAGTGGTAGAGCTAGTATCTGTGAGGCCCAACACCCCCAAAAAAAGTTCAGAGCCACTATGTAAGTCTCATCCAATATACTGTAATTCTCCCAAGGCATGCCTTATTCATCTGTGGATTTGCAGCATCTGACCCATAACCTGTCATAACACTCAATGCTATGAAATGAGCAAATTGAAAGAATGACTACTATCACAGAACTCAAACTACTGGTTCAATCTCAAGCTATCTTTAAATGTTTTATTTTTAATTGACATATAGTAATTGTACACATTTATGAAGTACAATGTGACAGTTCAATACATGTATATAAGGTGTTATAAGATCAGAGCAATTAGCACATTCATCACCTCAAACATTTATCATTTCTTTTTTTTTTTTTTGCAGTACTGGGGATTGAACCCAGGCACATTCTACCTCGGAGCTACATTCTCAGTCCTATTTTTTATTCTTTATTTTGAAACAGGGTCTCAGTTGCAGAGGGCCTCACTAAGTAGCTGAGGCTGGCCGTGAACCCAGATCCTCCAGTCTCAGCCTCCCAAGTACTGGGATTACAAATGTGTGTCACCACACCTGGCTCACATTTATTATTTCTTTGTCTTGGGAATATTCAAAATCCTCTCTACTAGCTATTTTGAAATATAAAATGGTTAACCTTATTTATCCTACTGTAACATGTTATTCCTCTTATCCAACTGTACCCCTCTATCAACTATTCTCTCTCCATCAATGCCCAAACACACACACACACACACACACACAACACAGGCACACTGTTTCCAGGCTCTGGTAAATACTATTCTACTGTCTACTTCTTTTTTTCATTTATTTATTCATTCATTCATTCATTCATTCATTCATTCATTTTGGTACTGGGGATTGAACCTAGGAGCATTCTACCTCTGCGCTACATCCCCAGCCCTATTTTTTTATTCTGCATCTTGAAACAGGGTCTCTCTCTAGGTTGTGGAGGACCTAAGTAGGTGAGGCTACTGCAATCCTCAGATCTCAGCCTTCCAAGTACTGGGATTACAAGCGTGTCCACCACACCCAGCTTTCTACTGTCTACTTCTATGCGATCGACTTTTTAGTTTCTACATATAAATGAGAACATAGGGCATTTGTTTATCTATGCATCTATACCTGACATTCTACCTCCAGAAAAGACTCCAGGATTTGATTATTTGATTATTTGATTATTCATGAGTTTCTTCAAGAAACACATGTCCTATGCTCTGTAAATTATATAGAAATAAAGCCAGGCATGGTGGCCCACGCTTGTAATCCCAGCATTTGGGAGGCTGAGACTGGAGGATCCGGATTCATGGCCAGCCTCAGCTACCTAGTGAGGTCCTCCGCAACTTAGTGAGACCCTGTTTCAAAATAAAGAATAAAAAATAGGGCTGGGGGTATAGCTCGGAGGTAGAATGCCCCTGAGTTCAATCCCCAGTACCAAAACAAAAACAAAAACAAAGACCTACCTGCCTTAGCCAAGCATGGTGGTATATGCCTATGTTCTCAGCTACTCAGGAGGCTGAAACAGCCTCCCAAGTACTGAGATTACAAGCATGCACCACCACGCTCGGCTTGTTCTTCATTTTTGAAGGACAGCTTTGCTGGGGCAAAGCATTCTTGGCTGCAGGCTTCTCCCCTGCCCTGGACTTTGAAAATATGATCCCATTGCCTCCCACCTTGTAAGGTTTCTGCTGAGAAGTCTGCTGTTTGTCAATGAGGATTCCCTAATATGTGACCTAATGCTTTTCTCTTGTTGCTATTACAATTGTCTTTATTGTGTACTTCCGACATGACTACAATATGCCTCAGAGAGGATCTTTTTGGTCGAATCTATTAAGGATCCTTTGAACTTCCTGGACCTAGATGTCATATCTTTTACAAAATTCTGAGAGTTTTTAGCAATTATTTCACTGAAAAGGTTTTCTATGCCTATTCCCTTTCCTTCTTCTGGATGCTCAAAAGTGAACATTTGCTCTCTTAATGGCGTCCACAAGTCTGTTACTTTTAACTTTTTTGTCTGACTAAACTGTTTCAAAAGACCTACCTGCCTTAGCCAAGCGTGGTGGTATATGCCTATGTTCCCAGCTACTCAGGAGGCTCAAACAGAGGAATTCCTTGAGCCATGAGTTTAAGACCAGCCCAGGGAACATAGCCTGACACCTTCTCAAAAAAAAAAAAAAAAAAAAAGGAAAGGCAACCTGCCTTCAGAAATTCTTTCTTCTGCTTGATGTAGTCTGCTTTTGAAGCTCTCATCTTAATTTTTTTATTTCATTTATTAAGTTCTTTAGCACAGAGATTTGCTTGGTTCTTTTATATGATCTCTAGCTCTTTGCTAAATTTCTCATTTAGATCAAGAACTGTCTTAGTAATTTCATTGAATAGTCTGTCTCTATTCTCATTAGGTTTCCTTAAAATCATTATTTTGTTTTTGTTTTGTGGTACTGGGGATTGAACTCAGGGGCATTCTACCTTCGAGCTATACCCCCAGCCCTATTTTTTATTCTTTATTTTGAAACAGGGTCTCACTAAGTTGCAGAGTGCCTCACTAGGTAGCTGAGGCTGGCCACAAACCTAGATCCTCCTGTCTCAGCCTCCCAAATGCTGGGATTACAAGCGTGCGCCACCACATGGCTAAAATCATTATTTTGAATTCATTTTCAGACCAATGGTTCATTTCCTTGTCTTTGGAGTCTGTTACTAAGTGGTTACTATGTTCTTTTTGAGGCATCATGTTTCTTTGCTTTCATGCTTCCTGCACCCCTATGCTGATAACTGTACATTTGGTGGATCAGTTGCCTGAAGTGGTTCTTCAAAGTAAAAAAACTTTCTCCTGGCAACTTCTCCTAGATCTTTCTGTGTCCCATGGCATTGGTTGGGTATTCCATGTGGGCACAATACTGGAGTGTCTACATGGCTTCTCAGCTATCATCAATGTAGATGATGGCAGTGAGAATCTCAATGACCTAGGCTGCAAAGTATTGTGGGATTGCTCTACCAGCTGGGATGCAGAGGTAGGGCAGATTCACCAACAGCTCTGGGCATGGCATGCCCAGCTGTATGAGGTGCCCATCAGTTCCCACAGGTCACATGGGGATAGACCACTGTGAGAGGCCCATGCTGGCAAAACACAGTTAAGCCAGCACTAGAGGCAGGGCACCCTTCTGTTTCCAAGGGACATACAGGGGTGCAATGGGGGTACAACTGTTCCAGGGGTCACTATTAAGCAAGGCTCAGAATGACCAGTAGCAGGAGCAGGACTCCTGTCAGTGTGTGACAGCAACATCATGGGGGCCAGGACATACCAGTGAGCCCAGATGAGGTGCTCATCAGTGTCTGAGAGCTACAAGGATGCCTTCCTGTGATCCTGAGCTGTTTTCTGGGACCTCAGTGAGCTTAGCTGCTCAGGGCAGGCTACTTGGTTGCTTCTCAGAGTTATGAGTAAGATTATATTCTTCTGGGGTTTTTTTTTTGGGGGGGGGAGTTTCTTGGTACTGGGATTGGGGATTGAACCCAAAGGCATCTATCTCTGGGCTATATCCTAGCCCTTTTTTTTTTTTTTTTTTTTTTTTGAAACAGGGTCTCACTAAGTTGCTGAGGCTGGCCTCAAATCCATTCATAATACTCAAATACTGGGATTACAGGCAAGTACTACCATGTCCAGCACATTTTTTTTTTAATAATACAAGAGATAACAGGAGGAAAACAATGCTCTTTCTTAGCTCTTCTACAAAACAGCAGGAAAAGACCACAATGTTCTCACAATATCAATAGTTATCATCTACTAAATCTGACCATCTGTACCTTGGGTATTTGCGTAGCATCAGAATGCGAAGACGGTCTTTAGCCTCCTCAATGTTAAGTGGAAGCCTCTGGGAGAAGCTCTCATCCTGATCCAACCGTGAGCAAAGATTCTGCAGTTTCATCAGAAGCCCAGATTTGTCTTGTTTTCCAACTGAAACCCAATGCACTCCCCCAGGGAAACAACCTAATGAAGAAAAGAATAATATATTTAAGGCCTTTGAACATGAGTTCCCACTTTGAATGGTTTTACTGTTAAGCATCAAATTAACTCCAATCTTCAATATCATATCTTTACTGTCTCTTGATTCAGGATATAATGGGGGTGGGTTCGGGGGATGCTGGGCATTGATCCCAAGATCTCACACAAGGTCGCATTAAGTTGCCCAGACTGGCCTCAAACTTGTGATCCTCCTCCCTCAGCCTCCCACATAGCTGAGATACAGGCATGAGCCTCCATAACCAGTTTCAGCCTATAAATTTTGATAGGAGGTTACAATTGAATCTTCAAGCCTAACAGAAACTGAAGATTTGAAGAAATTGAAGTTTGTAATAAATATGGTATGTATCAGGAAAATCTTTCAAATCAAAATTTTGTAATTTTTGGTCTATCTCATCAATGACCAGAGTAAAACAACATTTTTTATCTTCAAATACTCTGGATATTTTAAGCTAAAAAATTCTTTCTTGTGAGGGACCTTCCTATACATTACAGGATGGTTAAAAGCCTCCCTGGTCTCTATCCCCTGGGTGCCAGCAGAATTCCCTCTCAGGAATACTAACAGCCAAAAATGTCTCCAAACATTGTCAAATGTCCCCTGGGGGACAAAATCACCCAGGTTAGTAACCTCTGATATCCAGGAACACATTAGTCCCTCATTATGGTGTTCTTATACAGATTGTGTGTGTGTATGTGTGTGTGTGTGTGTGTGTGTGTGTGTGTGTGTGTGTGTCACTGGGGATTGAACCCAGGGGCATTCTACTTCTGAGCTACACCCCCAGCCTAATTTTATTTTTATTTTGGAACAGGGTCTTATAGGTTAATGAGAGTCTCACTACTACAGACTTTTAAAGTAACTTGGGTTAAAGAGTGGCTCTACTGCTTATTAGCTATCCAATTTTTGGCAAATCACTTAACCTCAGTCTCATTTGTTATACTGGACTAAGCCTGTCTATTCTACCTATTTCAGAGTTTCTGTGAAAAATTAATAATGAAAAGCATGTGAAACAGGGTTATTACAGACAGGATTATTAGTGTTATGGACTGAAAGCACCTTATAAATAGTAAGCTTTGAACTAGAAAGCACTTATAAAAGGCCATAATTATTAGTACTATTACCATCCCTATTGTTAAACCATAACTTATCTTGTAATATATTTATTTACATATATATCAGGAACCAAAAATCTTAAGTCTTCTATGAAGACTACACTTAATTAGCTCCACATAGGTTAAAAAATTAAAATTAAATATATATACATTTATTATTTATATAAAATAAAGGTTCCTATATGCAAAATACAGTGAACAGTAGCATGAGATCACTGGTAAATAACATTAACCATAAATATTTCTATTACATGGCCTTAGAAGTATAAGAAAAGCCAGGTATGGTGACACAAGTGTGTGGTACACACCTGTAATCCCAGTACTTGGGAGGCTGAGACAGTAGGATCACAGTTCAAGGCCACCCTCAGCAATTTAGTGAAACCCTGTTTCAAAATAAAGAATTAAGATGGGCATGGTTGGCATATGCCTGTAATCCCAGTACTTGGGAGGCTGAGGCAGAAGGATCCCAGATTCAAGGCCAGCCTCCGCAACTTAGTGAGACCCTGTTTCAAAATAAAATAGGGTTGGGGGTGTAGCTTGGAGGTATAATGCCCCTGTGTTCAATTCCCAGGACCACAAAAAAATAAAAATAAAAAAGAAAGAATGAATGAATGATTCATCAGAGGGCTTGGGGTATAGCTGGAAGTAGAACACCCCTGGGTTAAATCCCTAGCACCAAAAAAAAAAAAAAGAAGCAAAACACAGATACAAACATAAATGTGTTAATTTATACCAAAAGAGCAACTATCAACTATTTACTGGTACAACAGCATTGTTTGCAAAAGACAAAAGCTGGAAAGAACTGGTAATGTCTGTCTTAACCTACTCTCCCACTGCAGGCTTCCCAAGTACTAGGCAAAGCCAACAGAGGAAGGGAAGACCCTGATATATAAATGAAGTTTAAAGTATTAAGTAGAAATTAACATTTTAATTTTTGAGCTGAGACTTTTTATAATTTGAAGTGATCTGGGACTTTGAACCTGTAAAGGTCCTCAAGAGGTCTGAACAGGTAATGAGGGGAGAGAGTAGTTGTTTCTGACTATAACCTACAAACCCCAATGCAAAGGTTACAAATCACTGAATAAACCTAGCAAAATTATCAAGGTTTTTTGGTTTTTGATCTTTGTGGCACTGGACATTGAACCCAGAGGCATTCTACTTCTGAGCCCTATTTTACTTTGATATTCAAATAGTCTTAACAGGTTGATGAGAGACTCACTACTCTCTGTGGCTGTCCTTGAACCTACGATCCTCTTGTCTCAGCCTGCCAAGTACTGGAACTGCATGCATGTGCCACCATGTCCAGCTCAAGGTTTATGATCATGTATTTAAACTGGAACTCTGTTGGGTGGTTTCCTCCAAAAATGAGAAACCAAGTAATGGTCTGGATGAAGCTATGGGGAGAAAGAATACCTACTCCATCTTCTAGTATAAAGAAGTAGGAGTCAGCCAAGTACTTGGGAGGCTGAGACAGGAAGATCGCAGATTCAAGGCCAGCCTCAGCAACTTAGCAAGACTCTCAGCAACTTAGTGAGAACCTGTTTCAAAATAAAATAGAGCTCAGAGTATAGCTCAGAAGTAGAATGCCCTGGATTCAATTCCTAGTGCCACAAAAAAAGGTAAGAAGTAGGAGTCAGCCTTCACTCAAAATAAGGAGAAAACTAAAGAGCCAAAAGTATGTGCTAAGGAGTGACTGAATGAAGGACGACACAACCTAGGTCCAAGTCTAAAAGGGATATGATGAATTAAATAATAAGGACATTATGAAATGAATGGATGAGTCTTCCTGATAGGTCTAAGAACTTGAAGGATGGAATAGGTGGAGGTGGACAAAGAATACAATAGAAAGTTTCACACATGAAGATTTCAAAAGTGGTATAGTTATAATGATCAGAATACAGCCTGTGATTGGGGCGTATGGGTGAAAAAAAAAATGAAAACAGGAGACAAAGAAGTCAAGGAACTGGGAGGTCAAAATTTCAGATGACTAGCCAGGCGTGGTGGCGCACACTTGTAATCCCAGCATTCGGGAGGCTGAGACCGGAGGATCCGGGTTCTCGGCCAGCCTCAGCTACCTAGTGAGGCCCTCTGCAACTTAGTGAGACTCGGTTTCAAAATAAAGAATAAAAAAATAGGGCTGGGGCTATAGCTCGGAGGTAGAATGCCCCTGAGTTCAATCCCCAGTACCGAAAAAAAAAAAAAAAAATTTCAGATGACTGATGTACATAGATACAGAAATCAGTAAAGATCATAGGTTTGCAGCCAGCCTCAGTACTTAGTGAGGCCCTCTGCAACTCAGTAAGACCCTGTTTCAAAATAAAGAAGAAAAAACAGGACTGGGGGTGTAGCTTGGAGGTAGAATGCCCCTGGGTTCAATCCCCAGTTCTGAAAAAAAAAAAAAAGGAAATCACTACAAGGGTCAACAGAAGAAAGATTTAAAAGGAAGGTTATCAGATAAGAACTTCAGCTGTCAATAGAGGAAAGGGTGATTACATCACTGGGAAATATAAGAAAAATAAACCTCAAGAATTTAGAAGGAGTATGGTGGCGCACGCTTGTAATCCCAGCATTTGGGAGGCTGAGACCAGAGGATCCGGGTTCGTGGCCAGCTTCAGCTACATAGTGAGGCACTCCGCAACTTAGTAAGATCCTGTTTCAAAATGAAGAATAAAAAAAAAATAGGGCTGGAGGTATAGCTTGGAGATAGAATGCCCCCGAGTTCAATCCCCAGTACCGCAAAAAATAATAATAATAATAATTTAGGTGTAGAAAAAGGGAGTATTAATGGTCTGGATGAGGCAACTGAAAGTAAAAACAACACCCACCCATCCCCTGGTGTTGCAACACATAGATTATAAAAGGGAGAGGAAAAAAAAAAGCTGGTATGGTATCGCACGCTTGTAATCCCAGTACTTGGGAGGCTAAGACAGGAGGATCACAGGTTTGTGGCCAGCCTCGGCTACTTAGTGGGGCCCTCCACAACTTAGTGAGGCCCTGTTTCAAAATAAAGAATAAAAATGAATAAAAATAGGGCTGGGGGTGTAGCTCGGAGGTAGAGTGCCCCTGAGTTTGATCTCTAGTACCATAAATAAGTAAATAAATAAGTAAGAAAAAAAGCCATACCACTGAAGATGGCTGCTGTGAGGAAGGTGATATCCTCAGCAAACTGCCCAGTTTCAGATAAGGCAAGGAGATAAACATTCTAAGGATGGGTTGTTACTACAGAGGGGTTTCCTCATTACAGAAAAGAATGTCTTACAGGTATGGCAGAAAAACATCAGGATAGTAAAGGAGCCCTAGATCAGGATTTGTCAGTATACTAAGTAGTAATGAAATGAAAATCTGAAAGATAGCTAATGACCAGAAGACAGAGAACTATGCAGTAACTAAGGTAAAGACAAGGCTGTTAGGTCTGGTTTCATTATCAGTGCCAGTGTCTTTGAAGAAGGTAACCAAAAGCCAGGCATGGTGGTGGGTGCACACTTGTAATCCCAGTACTTGGGAGGCTGAGACAGAAGGACTGTGGGTTCGAGGTCAGCCTTAGCAACTTAGTAAGACCTGGTTTCAAAATAAAAAATAAAATAGGGCTGGGGGTTTATCTCAGAGATAGAATGCCCCTAGGTTCAATACTCAGTACTCCCACCAAAAAAAGAAGGTAGCCAAAAAGTGCTACCACTCTACTCCTAAAAGCCTGCTGAAACTCCCTCAGACCTCTTTTAGTATAGATCAACAGGCAAATTATGTGGCTTCACTTAAGGTTGCATCTGTGTTCTGTTTATATGCATATATTTACAAATACAGAGAAAAAAAGCTTGGAAAATACACTCCAAATTGTTAACCAAAATATCTTTGGGGTAGGATTTAGAATTTAGGATGAAGAAAGAATGGCAAGTGAAGAGAATTTTTACTTCTTTTTTTATTTTTTGCGGTACTGGGGATTGAACTCAAGGGCATTCTATCTCTGAGCTATACCCCCAGTCCTATTTTTTATTCTTTATTTTGAAACCGGGTCTCACTAAGTTGCAGAGTGCCTCACTAGGTAGCTGAGGCTGGCCGAGAACCCGGATCCTCCGGTCTCAGCCTCCCGAATGCTAGGATTACAAGCGTGTGCCACCACGCCCGGCTCAATTTTTACTTCTTCTTACATGAAAATACAGCTTCTGCAATATTTAAACAAACAAAAAATTGTAATTAACTTGTGCTTTCTATTTAAATTTTTTTTTTTTTTTTTTTGGTACTGGGGATTGAACTCAGGGGCATTCTACCTCCAAGCTGCACCCCCAGCCCTATTTTTTATTCTTTATTTTGAAACCAAGTCTCACTAAGTTGCGGAGTGCCTCACTAGGTAGCTGAGGCTGGCCGAGAACCCGGATCCTCTGGTCTCAGCCTCCCAAATGCTGGGATTACAAGCGTGCGCCACCACGCCCGGCTTCTATTTAAAATTTTTAAAAATCATCCCAAGAGAGCCAGGCATGGTGGCGCACACTTGTAATCCCAGTACTTGGGAGGCTGAGACAGGAGGATCTGAGTTCGTGGCCAGCCTCAGCTACTTAAATGAGTCCCTCCGCAACTTAGTGAGACCCTGTTTCAGAATAAATAATAATTATAAAAAAAAAAATAGGACTGGGGGTGTAGCTCAGAGGTAGAATGCCCCTAGGTTCAATCCCCGGTACCACAAAAAAAATAATCATCCCAAGATTAAAGATGAGATTTATCCCAGTAGCAATTAATAATCTAACAGCATCAAGGAAGTGTGACGGAGACTTAGTCTTAAAAGCATCAAGTTAGGCAGCCTATGGAGAAAGCTCCTGTACTTTAGAAACTCAGCATCACACCTCTAATACCAGCTACTCAGGAGACTGAGGCAGGAGAATCACAAGTCCAAGGTCAGCCTCAGCAACTTAGTAATACCATGTCAAAAAATAAAAAGGTACGGGGGTGTAACTTGAAGGCAAAACACCCCTGGGTATAATCCCAGCACCACCCCCCAAAAAATATGCATATAACTCTTAAATACTGAACTATTTCCACATTTTAGAATCTAAACATCTTGACTCTGGGCACAAGAGGGAGCAATTTAGCCTTGAATGAGACTTACACTATAATTCACTCAGAAAGTTATTCAGAGAAAAATTGCCTTTATTCAGAGAAAACAAATCCTATTCTATTTTCACATGAGGTTTATCCTGGTAGTAATTAATAATCTAGCAGCATCAAAGAAATCTTGAAGCCAGGCGTGGTGGCGCACGCTTGTAATCCCAGTACTTGGGAGGCTCAGACAGGAGCATCTGGGTTTGTGGCCAGCCTCAGCTACTTAGTGAGGCCCACCTCAACTTAGTGAGACCTTGTTTCGAAATAAGGAATACAAAATAGGGCTGGGGGTGTGATTCAGAGGCAGAATGCCCCTGGGCTCAATCCCCAGTACCGTAAAATAAAATAATAAAATAAAAAAATAAAATGAAATGTCATCTCATTCAGAAAACCTATCCTATCCATCCTCTTCCTCTAGAGTTAATGCTCCTTTCCTTTGTTCTAACATGGTAGCTTATACTTTATTCTACTGTTCAACTTATCACATACATCATAATTTAATTGTATGTCTGGTTACCCTAGTAGACTATGAATGAATTCCACAGTTGCACAGACTGTACATTCTTTTTGGATCCCCTATAACCAAAACTGCCAATCTCAGAGCAGGCTCTCAAACTTTTTTTTTTTTTTTTTTTTTTTTTTTTTTCAGTTCTGGGATGGAACCCGTGGGCATTCTACCTCTGAGCTACACCCCCAGCCCTATTTTTCATTCTTTATTTTGAAACAAGGTCTCACTAAGTTGCAGAGGACCTCACTAAGCAGCTGAGGCTGGCTGCGAACCTGGATCCTCCAGTCTCAGCCTCCTAAATGCTGGGATTACAAGCGTGTGCCATCATGACCGGCTCAAACATTTATTAAATACATGAATACCTGAAGCAAAAAAAGTCAGTCACCAGATGTCAAAAAGATCTATAACGCCTACCTACAGAACCTACAGAAATCCATTGGTTGCCAGGGTTTCTTATTGGGGGATACATAAAAGGTGAACAAATTACTAAGGATTTCTTTTCTTTTCTTTTTTTTTTTTTTGGTAGTAGGGGAATTGAACCGAGGAGCACTCTATCTCTGAGCTATACCCCAGCCCTTTTTATTTTTTATTTTGAAACACCATCTTACTAAGTTTCTGAGGACCTCACTAAATTGCTAAGGCTGGCCTTGAAACTGCAATCCTCCTGTCTCAACCTCCCAAGTACTGAGATTACAGGCATGTGCTACCACACCCGGCTAGGATTTTTATTTTTAAAAACAAGGAACAAGCTGGGCGTGGTGACATTCGCTTGTAATCCCAGTACTTGGGAGGCTGAGACAGGAGGATCAGAGGTTTGCCTCAGCTAGAGAGGTCCTCCAAAACTTAGTGAGACCCTGTTTCAAAATAAAAGAGAAGCCGGGTGTGGTGGCGAACGCTTGTAATCCCAGCATTCGGGAGGCTGAGACCAGAGGATCCGGGTTCGCGGCCAGCCTCAGCTACCTAGTGAGGCACTCTGCAACTTAGTGAGACTCGGTTTCAAAATAAAAAGAATAAAAAAATAGGGCTGGGGGTGTAGCTCGGAGGTAGAATGCCCCTGAGTTCAATCCCCAGTACCGCAAAAAAAAAAAAAAACCAAAATAAAAGAGAGAGCTGGGCGTGGTGGTGCAGGCTTGTAATCCCAGCATTCGGGAGGCTGAGACAGGAGGATCTGGGTTCGAGGCCAACCTCAGCTACCTAGTGAAGCACTTCGCAATTTAGTGACACCCAGTTTTAAAATAAAGAATAAAAAATAGGGTTGGGGGTGTAGCTCGGAGGTAGAATGCCCCTGCGTTCAATCCCCAGTACCGCAAAAAAATAAATAAAAATAAAAAAAATAAAAGATAAAAACAAAGCCGGGCGTAGTGGCGCACACTTGTAATCCTAGCATTTGGGAGGCTGAGACCGGAGGATCTGGGTTCGAGGCCAGCCTCAGCTACCTAGTGAGGCACTCTGCAACTTAGTGAGACTCGGTTTCAAAATAAAGAATAAAAAATAGGGCTGGGGGTATAGCTCAGAGGTAGAATGCCCCTGAGTTCAATCCCCAGTACCGCTAAAAATAAAATAAAATTTGTTTTGTTTTTGGGTTTTTTTGCGGTACTGGGGATTGAACCCAGGGGCATTCTATCTCCGAGCTATACCCCCAGTCCTATTTTTTTATTCTTTAGTTTGAAACAGGATCTCGCTAAGTTGCGGAGGGCCTTACTAAGTAGTTGAGGCTGGCTGCGAACCCGGATCCTCCAGTCTCAGTCTCCCAAGTACTGGATTACAAGCATGCACTACCAGGCCAGCTCTAAAATATGCTTTTTGAAGAAAAAAAAAAAAAAAAAAAAAAAAAAAGGGAGCCGGGCATGGTGGTGCACGCTTGTAATCCCAGCATTTGAGAGGCTGAGACCAAAGGATCCCGGTTCTTGGCCAGCCTCAGGTACCTAGTGAGGCACTCTGCAACTTAGTGAGACCCTGTTTCAAAATAAAGAATAAAAATAGAGCAAGGGGCATAGCTCAGAGGTAGAATGCCCCTGAGTTCAATCCCCAGTACCGCAAAAAAAAAAAAGGAACAGGCAGGTGTAATTCCAGTACTAGGGAGACTAAGACAGGAGGATCACAGGTTTGCAGCCAGCCTCAGCAACTTGGCGAGGCCCTCTGCAACTGAGACTCAATTTTAAAATTAAAAAATAAAATAGGGCTGGGGGTGGAGCTCAGAGATAGAATGTCCCTGGATTCAATCCCTAGTATCACAAAATAAATAAATGCAAGTAACAGAATTATAGAAATGGAATTAATAGTTTATATTAATTTAAGATACCAAATAAATAAGGAAATTACCCACCAGGAGTGTCTTAATGGAGCTGAATTTTTATGACTCCTTTCCTACAGCACTCTATGCAAAACTGACAGGAAGATGATAATTTATTTTACCAAAGCAACAGGAAAATAATGCAATGCCTAAGTATTTATCTCATTAGCCAGCAAAACAAAGTGGTCAAAACTCACCTTCTAAGAGTAAATGATCTCGAACAGCTTCTGCAGCTAATACAGACTTCCCACAGCCTGCCATTCCATAGATGGTGACCCATCCTGGGTCACCATTCAATTTGTAGAGCTTCTGCTGAATTGCATTCACCAGTTTCTTCCTAGTTACAAAAACAACTGGCCTCTGAGGTACTCCACCTTCACACAGCACTGTTCTTACTGAAATCCAAAAGAAGTATGAATGAACTTAACTTTGAAATGGCCACTTAATGCCATAAAAACCAAATAGAGCAAGGTTCAGATCTTAGCCTCAGAATTTCCAAGAGAAATAAGAAAATGTGGCTAGCATATTAGCTTCAACTTCTGATTTCTCAGAACACAGACAACAAAAGCAAACATATATCCTTCAGGGGACTACAGACAATGGAAGTCTCCATTTATACCTGTCTTACATATCCTATTCCTCCCTGGCTTTCCAACCTTTGTCTTTTTTATTTTTTATTTTTTCTTCTTTTCTGGCACTGGGCATTGAACTCAGGAGTGTATGACTTCTGAGCTACATTCTCAGCCCTATTTTTTTCTTTTTTAAACAAGTTCTCACTAAGTTGCTGAGGCTGGCTTCAAACCTGCTCTTTTCCTGTCTCCGCCTCCCAGGTACTGGATTATAAGCATGTGCCACCACACCTGACTTTTGTGTTTCATATTCAAGACTTGAAAAGGGCCGCTGGGAGTGTATGGAGCTCAGTGGTAGAGTGCTTGCCTAACATGCATGAGGGCCTGGGTTCAATCTTCAGAATTGCCAAAATAAATAAATAAATAAATAAATGAAGACTAGGAAGGAGAGCATAAAGTGAAGAATGTATATGGAATTCCTTTCACCAATATAGATTTCTAAAGATTCTTATTTTCCTATAAACTCTGTAAACACATAGAAGTAGAAAACAAGAGTCTAAAGCCAGGCCTGGTGGCGCACACCTGTAATCCTAGTACTTGAGAGGCTGAGACAGGAGGATCACAGGTTTGAGGACAGCCTTAGCAAGTAGTGAGACTCTCATCAACCTAATGAGATCCTGTTTCAAAATAAAAATAAAATAGGGCTGGGGGTGTAGTTCAGAGGTAAAATGTCCCCAGGGTTCAATCCCCAGTACCACACAAGAAAAAAAGAGTCTACAGATGGTCTTATCTCTAAAAATTAGGGTGCACATTATTATCTCAGCAGTAAACAACTCCCTTGGCAAGAAGAAAACATGTGTTAACATTGATGCAAACAACTTAAATTGAAAACATTGCTATAATTTTCTCACATGCCATTTTCAATGAGCTGATCATACTCTTCAGGATATTACATTCACAATCAGACAAACCTGCAGACATGTAGCCATCATGACAGAAATATGACAGAAGGTATCAAAGGTACAAACCATATGAAGTTATTCCACCAACTGAATCTTTGTCACTGGAAGAAGATAGAACAGGAATACCACTATGGAGAAGGGCAGCAAGATCTTTATATCCTTCATGTAGCAGAGCATTGTAGAATGATATGTAGGAATAATTATCTTTTTTAAGTATCATTTTAATTAGCATAGCTGCTCGCTGATGTTTAGTGGGCTAAAAAAAAAAAGTAGTAGTTTAGTATATAATAATGAATATGTCTGCAACATAAATTAGTGGAGACCAGTGCAAGTTCTGTAATTCTAAAAGTTTTTAAGAAAGCACAAACTGCCTTAGAAGGCTTTACCTGGTTTTTTACTATTTCCTCCTCTGATACTGTTAAAACTCCATCACTAATCATGTGATCCATGATGTAGGATGTTTTGATGTCCTTTTCCAGAGCTTCTCTATGTTGAAGTAAACAATTTCGAGCTTTTGCATCCATTTTCCCTCAAATATTTCTCTCTCTGGGCTGTCAACCATGAGCTACAAACACCAAAATATTTGTCAAGACAATAAACATATGAGAATATATGTAACCTCACTGATGGTAAAGAAATGTAAAGAAAACAAGATATACATATACAGATTTGGGGGGGCTCAGACTTTAGCGGGGGGGGGGGGGGGGGAATTGGGGACAGAACACAGGGATGTTCTACCTCAGAGCTATACCCCCAGTCCTATTTCATTTTTTGTTTTGAAACAGGGTCTCATTAAGTTGCTGAGGGCCTCACTGAGTTGCTAAGGCTGTCTCAGCCTCACATATACTGGAATTACAGGCATGTGCCACCACGCCTGGTTTTGTTCTTAATTTTGAAACAGAATCTCACTAAATTGATGAGGTCCTCACTAAACTGCTGAGGCTGGCCTCAGAATTCTGATCCTCCTGTCTCAGCCTTCCAAGTACTCGGATTATAGGCATATGCCACCACACCCAACTTAAGAGTAATATTTTTTACAGTAAAATAAGTTTATACCAACTTCATTTCAAATAAAATGCAATTTTTCTGCATGAACATAAAACCTAGTTCAGAATGTTTGCAAGGTTCTGAAACATTAACAGAACTCCATCCAAGCATAACAGTGAGTGTCTAAATGGGTTTATTAGCCAGGCATGGTGGTGCACACTTGTAATCCCAGTACTGGGAGGTGAGGCGATAGGTTGAGACAGCAGGATGGGAGATTCACTGCCAGCTTCAGCTACTTAGTGAAGCCCTCCACAACTCAGTGAGACCCTGTTTCAAAATAAATTAAAAATAGAGTTGGGGGTGTAGCTTGGAGGTTTCAATCCCCAGTACCACAAAAAAAATAAAAATAAAAAGGGTTTGTTAATTTATTCATTTAATACACATTAAGAAGCCCCTCCTATGTGCCAGGTTTAAGACTACAGAGAAGATTAAGTCATATCCCTGAATCACAACCCAGTGGAAGAAAAAGAGATAATTAGAATGTGAATGTACTAAGTACAAAACTAGGGGTATGCACAAGTAATTTAAAGAGCAAAAGAGAGGTAATAATCATCAAGCTTTAAAAATGACAATATTTTGGAAAAGTCATCAAATGTAGCACTTACAAAAATAGGGAAGTAGGGCATTTGCCTACGCTTGTCAATTACGAAATGGCAAGGACTAGCATGAAACTGATAAAAAAAAAAGTTATGATCAGAATTAACGCTATCACGTTTTCCAAATGTAAATAAAACGTCTTTATCATTTAAGCATAAAATGCTTCTCAACTTATTGTAATAAAGTTGATTCTACAAAATAAACTTCTAGGTTATGTCCAACAGCTAAGCAAATAGACACTCTGGCTATCTGCAACTAATTTCCAGTTTTACCTAGGCTTATTAAACTTAAACATGTAAGTTTTAAAACCTTGAACAAACTGAAATATGAACAAATACTCAAAGTATCCCACCTTTTGTAACCACATCAAAATGGAAAGCCCAAACTCTTCACAGATGTAAAATACAAAGTAAACAGTAAGTTCATCCAGGAAAATCGCAATAGACTACTACTTCCTTTACTAGATCATTTCTCTTCCTGGTACAGGTGTAGAACGGTTATCAAATATTCCATGTCCCCGAATTCTCAGTCCCTGAAATCTGCTACTGAACCTCTAAAGAACCTGCCTCGGGAAGAAAAGCAAGGAGGTAAACTTACCCAAACCTGTGCGCGGAGATCTTAAGGGGCAGAGCAGCCCTGCAGGGTCAGGAGAATCTGGGCCGGCGGGGGAGATATGGCCAGCAAGACTAACTCGGATTCCCAGCTACCTGTGCCCGGGCAGGTCCTGGCCTCCCAGGTACCTCACCTGAGCCACTGCCGCCGGGCGCGCAGGAAAACCCCGGGGACCCGGAGGGACAGAAGGGGGCGTCACCTCGGTGGCCGGACCCCGAAAGGCCCGGCCTGAGGGCCGCCCTGCAGCGGACCCCGCCCCAGGACACAAAGGGAGCAGGGTCACTCGGGCTGCGGCTCCTTCCCTCCGGCGGGAGCAGCACCAAAGCGGGAGCCGGATGCCACCCGCAACGCCGCCACGGCTACTTCAAGTCCTCGCGGGTCACTGACCGCCCAGAATCCCCACCTCGGTTCTCACGCTCCTTCTGCCCAGGGATAAAGCACCAGCGTCCTCTCGTTACCTCCTCCTCCCGGGCCTCAGTACCGCCGAGCAGTCAAAACCAGCCGGGCCCGCCCAGCCCCGACAGCGCGCGCATGCAAATACACACCCGGAGTCCCTCGGGGCGGCCGGCGCGCGCGCCCCCGCCCCGGCGTGGGCCCGCACGCGCACCGGGAGGCGCCCAGTCAGCCCGCGGCGGGGGCGTGGCTACGCCACGGGGGCGCGGCTACGCCGCGGGGGCGCGCCGCGTTCCTGCGAGGGGAGGGCTGGCTGTGGCGCGCGCGTCCCCGCCCCGCGCCCTAGGTCCCGGCGTCCTGCGCGCGCCCGCGAGCTTTGACTTCCTCACGTCGGCGTCGTCTCTGCGTAATTGCTGAGTTCGGGGAAGGTGGGGTCGCCCCGGAGGCGGGAGCCTGGGAGACGCGGTGGAGCGGCAGGATGGCCGGGAGAGGGAAGGGGCTGGCTTCTGGGCGGCGCCAGGTCTGGGACGGGGCGAGGCTTCCCGAGGGGGCGAAGGCGGCCACGTCCGGCTCTCGCGGGTGAACAGCAGCCCTCCCTCGCCGTCGTGGTTCTCTAGGCGCCCCGACATGTCCGAGGTGAAGAGCCGGAAGAAGCCGGGGCCCAAAGGCGTCCCGGCTGAGCCCGCGAAGCGGGACGAGAGCGGGAAGAGCCTCGAGGCCAGGGGCGGCCGCGGCGGGGGCTGGGCGGACCCGCGGACGGGCCTGAGCCTGCTGTCGCTGGGCACGTGCCTGGGCCTGGCCTGGTAAGTGTCGGAGGCCGCCCGGGCCACACCCGTCCCACCGTCCCGCTACTGTCCCGCTAACGCTCCCGCCCCAGCCCGCGGCGTCGGTCCCTCCACCTCCACCCCGGAGGAAGGACACTGCAAGCTGTTTGCTTGCTTTCACTCATGCCTTCTCTTTTCCTCTAAACTAGCAACGTGCCGCGTCTCGCTCAGCTGGAGTTCAAAGTTAGGGAGCCAGTTAGCTGTTTCTTAAGCGCTGCAGATTCCGCTGCGGTTTTTTTTTTTTAAGCGCCTGCTACACGTCAGAAACTTTCACGTAATTAAAAACCGTTACTTCTGTCCACTCTGCTTTTGTCCGGGACAAGTTTGCCCCACTCACCCCAAAAATGCCTGATTTTGAGAGTTTAACAGACAAAAATGATAATGGTAAAGTTTGGAGAATTTCTCATATTTTTATCAATGTGCATGCATAATGAATATAACGTTCTAAATTATAGATTGAAGTATGTATAGCACTGTGAAGTTCAACTTAACACTAAACATTCGTCTAAACATTGGTGCATTGTAATTGTATATGGTAGTGATGTTTATATATGCACATAACATTATTTGGTCTATTTCCTTCCCCATACCAACCCTTTCCCTCCATTTACTGTAGCGTTTTGTTTGTGTTTTTGTTTTTGCTATACTGGGGATTGAACCCAGGGGCATTCTACCTTTTAGCTACACCCCTACCTCTATTTTTTTTTTTTTTATTCTTTATTTTGAAACAAGTTCTCACTAAGTTGCAGATGGCCTCACTAAGTAATTGAGGCTGGCTGCGAACCTGTGATCCTCCTGTCTCAGCCTCCCAAATAGTGAGATTATAAACGTAGGCCACCACGCCCAGCACGTTTGTAGCTTTTAAACCAAGCACACAGCAACATATATATTGGTGTCATTGGGGGAAAAAATGAATCTTAGAAATAACTTTAAAAATAGCCTGTGTGCGCCTGGCGTGGTGGCGCACGCTTGTGATCCCAGCATTTGGAAGGCCGAGACCGGAGGATCCGCGTTCGCGGCCAGCCTCACCTACCTAGTGAGGCACTCCGCAACTTAGTGAGACCCTGTTTCAAAATAAAGAATAAAAAATAGGACTGGGGGTGTAGCTCAGAGGTAGAATGTCCCTGGGTTCAAACCCCAGTACCACACACAAAAAAAAAAAAGCCGGGCGTGGTGACCCATACTTGTAATCCCAGTACTTGGGAGGCTGACTCGGAGGACCCAGGTTTGCGGCCAGCCTCAACTACTTAGGCCCTCTGCAACTTAGTGAGACCTTGTTTCAAAAAAAGGAATAAAAAAAAAAAAAAATAGAGCTGGGGGTGCGGCTTGGAGGTAGAATGCCCCTGGGTTCAATCCCCAGCACCACAAAAAATAAAAAATATGAAGCCAAACATGATGATACATGCTTGTAAACCCAGCATTTGGGAGGCTGAGTGAGATCAGAGGATCCGGGTTCACGGCCAGCCTCAGCTACCTAGTGAGGCACTCTGCAACTTAGTGAGACCCTGTTTCAAAATAAAGAATAAAAAATAGGACTGGGGATATAGCTCGGAGGTAGAATGACCCTGAGTTCAATCCCCAGTACCAAAAAAACAAAACAAAAAACAGTTATAAACCGGGCATGATAGCACACAGTTGTAATTGCAGAATTTAGGAGGATGACAGATTTGCAACCGGCCTCAGCTACTTAGTATGGCCCTCTGCAACTTAAGTGAATCCCTGCTTCAAAATAAAGAATAAGCTCTTTCCGCCATCTTGTAGCCCGTGGGGGCCTGCTGGGAACAGGACTTCTAAAAGGCAGTATGTCTGGAAGACTGTGGTGTAAGGCCATTTTTGCTGGCTGTAAGTGGTCTCCAGAACCAAAAGGAGCACCCAGCTCCTTAAAATTCAAGGTATTTATGCCCAAGATGAAACTGAATTCTACTTGGGCAAGAGATGTGCTTATGTGTACAAAACAAAAAACAACACAGTGACTCCTGGTGGCAAACAAAACAAAACCAGAGTGATCTGGGGAACGGTAACTAGTGCCCACGGAAACAGTGGCATGGTTCGGGCCAAATTCCGAAGCAACCTTCCTGCTAAGGCCATTAGACACAGAATCCATGTGATGCTGTACCCCTCGAGGATATAATGGAAAGTTAATAAAGTGGATTTGTGCTCTTGAAACAAGTAAAGAATAAAAGCCTGGTATGGTGGTGCACGCTTGTAATCCCAGTACTTGGGAGGCTGAGACAGGAGGATCACAGGTTTGCAGCCAGCCTCAGCAACTTATGAGGTCTTCTGCAACTTAGACCCTGTTTCAAAAAATAAAAGAATAAAATAGGGCTGGGGGTGTAGCTTGAAGGTAGAATACCCCTGGGTTCCACCCCCAGTACTACAAAAAAACAAAGACTAAACCAAGCACATGCTTGTAATCCCAGTATTTGGGAGGCTGAGACGAGAGGATTGCAGGTTGGCAGCCAGCCTCAGTAACTTAGTGAAGCTTTCTGCAACTTAGACCCTGTTTCAAAATAATAGAATAAAAATCTGGTTGTACTCCCAGATTTTGGGAGGCTCCCAGTACTTGGTGGCTGAGACAGGAGGGGCGCAGGTTTGTGGCCAGCCTCAGCTACTTAGTGTGGCCCTCCACAACTTAGTGAGACTCTGCTTCAAAATAAAGAATAAACCAGGTGCATCCTTGTAATCCCAGTACTTGGGAGGCTGAAACAGGAAGATCGCAGGTTTGCAGCCAGCTTCAGCGACTTAGTGAGACTCTCTGTAATTTAGTGAGTCCCTAAAATAAAATGAAATAAAAGAGCTGGGTGTGGTGGCACACGCTTTTAATCCCAGCATTTGGGAGGCTGAGACCAGAGGATCTGGGTCGCGGCCAGCCTCACCTACCTAGTGAGGCACTCCGCAACTTAGTGAGACCCTGTTTCAAAATAAAGAATAAAAAATAGGACTGGGGGTATAGCTTGGAGGTAGAATGCCCCTGAGTTCAATCCCCAGTACCGCCAAAGAATAGTAATAGTAATAATAAATACATAAATAAAAAATAAAAGAATAAAAATCTGGCTGGGGGTATAGCTCGGAGGTAGAATGCCCCTGGGTTCCATCCCTAGTATCATAGAAAAGAAGAGAAGAAAAGACAGAGGGAGGGAGGGAAGGAAGGAAGGAAGGAAGGGAGGGGGAAAGGAAAGAGGGAGGAAGGAAGGAAAGTTAGCTAGGGGTATAGCTCAGAGGTAGAATGCTCTGGGTTCAATCTCAAGTACTACACACACACACACACACACACACACACAAAAAAAAAAACAGTTTTACTTTGTTTATTATTTTTATTAAGGATTGAATACAGAGGCATTCTACCTCTGAGCTACATCCTCCCCTCTTTTTTTTTAAATTTTGGAACAGTCTCACTAAATTGCTGAGGGTGGCCTTAAACCTACAATCCCCTGTCTCAACCTCCCAAGTACTAGGATTACAGGTGTACCACTGCATCCAGTTAAGTTACACTTTAAATGCCCCACTTTTTTTTTTTTTTTTTTTTTTTTGCGGTACTGGGGATTGAACTCAGGGGCATTCTACCTCCGAGCTATACCCCCAGCCCTATTTTTTATTCTTTATTTTGAAACCGAGTCTCACTAAGTTGCGGAGTGCCTCACTAGATAGTTGAGGCTGGCCGCGAACCCGGATCCTCCGGTCTCAGCCTCCCGAATGCTGGGATTACAAGCGTGCGCCACCACACCCGGCTTAAATGCCCCACTTTTAAACAATAGAATATGATAAATGTTTTCCTCAGTATTAAATATTGTGCTAAAAATGAAGCTACAGATGAATGAAACATGGCTAAATGGATACCAGTCCTAATAGTAACCCTGGAACTTTGAGGAAATCCATAACAGCGTTCTTTAGTTATTTGCCTCCTTTTCATTATTAAATTGAAACAGAGGCAAGGGAACCCCTGTATTTCTAAGTCCTTAAGCAGCTGTCTACCGCTGTATAAGGTTCTAAGGGAACAATTCATAGATGATGCACACCATCAGACAGGGCCCTAAGTCTATTTGAGGTCATTGTAGACTGCAACCGATTGTGAAGGAGTGAGGAAGATTCCTTTTAGAAGGTCTACACTAAAAGCAGTCAATTAACCTCTTGGGTTCCTTGCTCCTACACGTAATATTTTTCAAAACCTTACTTATGTGATAGTGAAAAGGGCTCCCAAAGAGTATAAGAGAATACTGCTCCTTAGTG
Organism: Graphiurus murinus; assembly: GCA_004027655.1. Lineage (NCBI taxonomy): Eukaryota > Metazoa > Chordata > Mammalia > Rodentia > Gliridae > Graphiurus > Graphiurus murinus. The sequence goes on from PVLC010013906.1 coordinate 22,743, forward strand.
ACCTATAAGTGGTCTAATCCATTTATTCCATTCTTCATGTACCATAATGTACAATAAAAACACAACCCTGGTTATGCTTAGTGTTCAAAGGGAACAGGTCTAGGGCTTCTATCAAGTGTGAGTTGCAGGAGCCCTTCTCCTTTATACAACCATAGGCATGTAGGAGGGATGGAAAAGCAGCTGCACAGCACAGTCAAAAAAGGATCAAGGAGCCAGGCGTGGTGGCGCACGCTTGTAATCTCAGTACTTGGGAAGCTGAGACAGAAGGATCGCAGGTTCGCAGCCAGCCTCAGCTGCTTAGTGAGGCCCTCCGAAACTTAGTGAGACCCTGTTTCAAAATAAAGAATAAAAGATAGGAGCCAGGCGTGGTGGCACACGCTTGTAATCCCAGCATTTGGGAGGCTGAGACCGGAGGATCTGGGTTCACGGCCAGCCTCAGCTACCTAGTGAGGCTCTCCACAACTTAGTGGGACCCTGTTTCAAAATAAAGAATAAAAAATAGGGCTGAGGGTGTAGTTCGGAGGTAGAGTGCCCCTGAGTTCAATCCTCAATACCACAAAAAAAAAAAGGAATAAAAGATAGGGCTGGTGCTGTAGCTCAGAGGTAGAATGTCCCCAGGTTCCATCCCTAGTACCGCAAAAAAAAAAAAAAAAATAGGGCATGGTGGCACACACCTGTAATCCCAGTACTTGGAAGGCTGAGATAGGAGGAGCTTAGGTTTAAGGCTAGCCTCAACATTTTAACAAGACCTTATTTTCAAACAAAAAAAAAAATATTAAAAAGGACTAGAGGTATAGCTCAGGGTAGAGTGTTCCTGGGTTCAAGCCCCAGTACCAAAGAAAAGAACAACAACAAAAAAAGAATAGCTAATGCATATACACTCCAGGCATTGTTTGTATTGTATAAATATGAACCTATTTAATCTCTGCAACAATCCTATGAGATAAATATTATTATGCTGACTTTTTTTTTTTTTTTTTTTTTTTTTTTGTGGTACTGGGGATTGAACTCAGGGGCGTTCTACCTCCGAGTTATACCCCCAGCCCTATTTTTTATTCTTTATTTTGAAACCGAGTCTCACTAAGTTGCGGAGTGCCTCACTAGGTAGCTGAGGCTGGCCGCGAACCTGGATCCTCTGGTCTCAGCCTCCCGAATGCTGGGATTACAAGCATGCGCCACCACGCCCGGCTTATGCTGACTTTAGAGATGAGGAAACCACAACAAAAATAAGTTAACTTGTCCAAGGTGGTTAACACAGCTAGTAAATGACAGAGCCAAGATGGTCCAGTGATATAACCAGTACAATATGTTGCTTCCCGTTCGTAATAATCCAAAGTAAGGCCGGACTCCAGAAATTGAGATGCCCTAATACAGAATTAGTCCTTACCTTCCTTCTACTAGGAGCTGCAGCCCTCAGCAGACAGGTCTTTCGCCCTCATTTTAACGTACTTTCACCTGGCTCAGCGTACTTTCATGATTGCTAAAAAATCAACCATCCAGCGGGGCGTGGTGGCGCGTGCTTGTAATCCCAGTACTTGGGAGGCTGAGACTAGAGGATCCGGGTTCACAGCCAGCCTTAGCTACTTAGGCCCGCTGCAACTTAGTGAGACCCTGTTTCAAATAAAGAATAAAATAAATAAATAAAAAATCTGGCTGGGGGTGTAGCTCGGAAGTAGAATGCCCCTGGGTTCAGCCCCTAATACCACACACACACAAAAAAGAAAATCAACCATCTTCTTCCTTAATGTTAAAATAAATTAATGTTTATAAAGTACTTGAATAATGTCTGGCACGTACTAAGTGGAAAATAAAATGCATTATAACTCATTAGCACTATGCACACCACTTTTCTTTTTCTCATTATTAACTATAAGTCATCTTTGTACTTGTGTTTTCTTATATGCACTATTCATATGTAGCAAAGGTGAATCTTTTACTTTTTTATTTTGGTGAAAGGCTAAGGCTAAACCTAACAGATTATCATCAGAGATGATATTCACTAACACATGTGACATGGTTTTCCTCAAGCTTTTGCTTAATTCTTGAATTTGAAGAGAAGTCAAGAAATAGACAACATTAAAATATTTAATAAAGCCTAGCATGGTGGTGCACACTTGTAATCCCAGTGAGGCTGAGACAGGAAGATCACAGGTCCAAAGCCAACTTCAGCAATTTAGGCCCTATTTCAAAATAAAAATAAAATAAGGCTGAGGATGTAGCTCAGAGGTAGAATGCTCCTGGATTCAATACCTAGTACTACTATTATTTTCAATAATAATAATAATAATAATAAATATAAATAAAAACATAAAGTAGCCAGGCATGGTACACACCTATAAGCCCAGTACTTTGGAGGCTGAGACAGGAGGATTCGAATCTAGCCTCAGCAACGTAATAAGACACCGTTTGAAAATAAAAAAATAAAATAGGGCTGGGGGAGTATCTCTGAGGTAGAATGCCCCTGGGCTCAATCCCTAGTACCACAAAAAAATATATACATATAATAAAATTGAAAGTTCTATAATACATTTTTATAGTTCTATAATGCATTTTTATAGTGCATCAACTTTTACTCAGACTTTTATAATAATGATTTTATTCTGAATAAATATGCTGATGTATAGGATAAACCCATGAAGTAACACTGGAGTGGTGGATGATAAAACTAGTCCCTGAAATTAACTCTTATTTCTAACTGGCGGAAGTAGGGGAGAGGAGTAGAATCCAAGAATGAGACAGTCCTGTCAGCCTGGCATTGAGGCACACACCTGTAATCCCAGTGCTTGGGAGGCTGAGACAGGAGGATTGCAGGTACATGGCCAGCCTCAGCAACTTAGCGAGGCCCTGTTTCAAAATAAAAATTAAAAACCGAGTGTGGTGGCACACACTTGTAATATCAGTACTTGGGAAACTAAGACAAGAGGATCCCAGGTTTGTGGCCAGCCTCAGCTACTTAGTGAGGCCTTCTGCAGCTTAGTGAGACCCTGTTTCAAAATAAAGAATAAAATAGGGCCGAGGTTGTAACTCAGAGGTACAATGCCCCTGGGTTCAATCCCCAATATTAAAAAAATTTTTTTTTTAATTATGTCTATCCAAGTCGGGCGTGGTAGCATACACTTGTAATCCCAGCATTTGAGAGGCTGAGACTGGAGGATCCGGGTTCACGGCCAACCTCAGCTACCTAGTGAGGCCCCTGCAACTTAGTGAGACCCTGTTTCAAAATAAAGAATAAAATAGGGCTGAAGGTGTAGGTTGGAGGTAGAATGTCCCTGGGTTCAATCCTCAATACCAAAAAATTTTTTTAAAAAATTATGTCTATCCAAGCCAGGCATGGTGGCGCACGCTTGTAATCCTAGTACTTGGGAGGCTGAGACCGGAGGATCAGGGTTCGAAGCCAGCCTCAGCTACTTCGTGAGGCCTTCTGCAACTTAGTGAGACCCAGTTTCAAAATAAAGAATTAAAAAAGCAGGACTAGGGGTGTAGCTCAGGGGTAGAATGCCCCTGGGTTCCATTCCCAGTACCGCAAAAAAAATAAAATAAAAAAGTAGATAACTAAAATAGTATTCGATCCAAGGCATTTCTCTTATACATCCTCATTTCAAATCCTGTACAGAGAGACCTTGGTTGGTTTTGTTCGTATGATACTACGAATTTAACCCAGAGGTGTTCTACCTCTGAGCTATACCCAGCCCTTTTTATTTTTTATTTTGAGATAGGCTCTCGCTAAATTGCCCAGGCTGGCCTTGAACTTGCCATCTTTCTTTTTTTTTTTTTGCAGTACTAGGGATGGAACCTGGGGGCATTCTACCTCCCAGCTATAGCCCCAGCCCTATTTTTTATCCTTTATTTTTTGAAACAGGGTCTCACTAAGTTGCGGAGAGCCTCACTAAGCAGCTGAGGCTGGCTGCAAACCTGGATCCTTCAGTCTCAGCCTCACAAATGCTGGGATTACAAGTGTGCGGTGCGCCACTATGCCCGACTCGAACTTGCCATCTTCCTGCCTCACCCTCCCAAATACTGGGATTACAGATGTGCTCTACCACACCCAGTTGAACTTGATTTATTGTTTTAAAAATTAAAATAGCTTTTTTATACTTCTACCCTTTACAGTTTACCAAATGAAGAATACATTCTTAATTCCCCCCCCACCCCGTGGTACTGGGGATTGAACCCAGAGGCATTCTACCTTTGAGCTACACCCCCCAGCCCAATTTTTTTTTTTTTTTTTTTTTTTTTTTTTTTTTTTTTTTTTTTTTTTTTTTTTTTTTTTTTTTTTTTTTTTTTTTTTTTTTTTTTTTGTGGTACTGGGGATTGAACCCAGAGGCATTTTACCTTCAAGCTACATCCCCAGCCCGATTTTTTATTCTTTATTTTGAAACAGGGTCTCACTAAGTTGCGGAGGGTCTCACTAAGTAGCTGAGGCTGGCAGCGAATCCAGATCCTCCGGTCTCAGCCTCCCAAATGCTGGGATTACAAGCAAATGCCACCAAGCCTGGCTCCCGATTTTATTTCTTATTTGGAAACAGGATCTCAGGTTGGAGAGAGTCTCACTCCTTGCTGAAGCTGTCCTTGAACCTGCAATCCTCCTGTCTCAGCCTCCCAAGTATGGGGATTACAGGCGTGCGCCACCACGCCCAGCTCCTCTTTTATTTTATTTTATTTTATTTTATTTATTTTTTTAATTTTTATTTTATTTTTTATTTTTTTGCGGTACTGGGGATTGAACTCAGGGGCATCTACCTCCGAGCTACACCCCCAGCCCTATTTTTTATTCTTTATTTTGAAACTGAGTCTCACTAAGTTGCGGAGTGCCTCACTAGGTAGCTGAGGCTGGCCGCGAACCTGGATCCTCAGGTCTCAGCCTCCCGAATGCTGGGATTACAAGCGTGCGCCATCACGCCCGGCTTTTTTTTTTTTTTTTTTTTTTTTTTTATTGTGAAACAGGGTTTCACTAAGTTGTTGAGGCTTGCGTCAAACCTGCAATCCTCCTGTCTCAGATTCCCATGTACTGGAATTATAGGCATGAACCACCACACCGGCTTCTTAATTTTATTTTAGTTAATTATTTATTTTTTATCATTTTGGAATCAAACCCAGGGCCTTTCACATGCAAAGCAAGTGTTCTACCACTGAGCTGCACCCCTAGTCCTATTTTAGAATGGCATTTACAGTATACCTATGTGAGCTGTACTGTTGAGTAAAAACAATGATAGAGTTTATACACCCTGCAGTATATATGTGTTCGGTTGTCTACTTTGACAGTGGATCTCTGATTTACGTACCTCATCTTTTCATAATTCTGTTATTTTACACCTTCTAATCACTATCACCTCTCTCTTCTACTCTTTTTTGTTAGTCTATTCTACATTTTAGCTATAAAATTTTTAGAGTTGGGCATGGTGGCACACACTTGTAATCCTAGTACTTGGGAGGCTGAGACAGGAGGATTATAGGTTCAAGGCCAGTCTTAGCAACTTCTGAGGCCCTCTACAACTTAGTGAGACACTGTTTCAAAATAAAATAGGCCAGGTGTGGTGGTGCACGCTTGTAATCCCAGTACTTGGGAGGCTGAGACCAGAGGATCCAGGTTCACGGCCAGCCTCAGCTACTTAGTAAGGCCCTCCGCAACTTAGTGAGACCCCGTTTCAAAATAAAGAATAAAAAATAGGACTGGGGGTGTATCTTGGAGTTAGAATGCCCCTGGATTCAATCCCCAGTACTGCAAAAATAAAATAAAATAAAAAATAGGGCTGAGGGTGTAGCTTACAGGTAGAATGCCCCTGAGTTCAATGCCCAGTACTTAAAAAAAAAAAAGTTGCAGCTACTCATACCAGAATTTAGTTGTTCTTATGAGAAGTGAGTATAATACTCCTTTGAAATTCAAATTTACAAGTGATATGTGCATGTATGAACGTATCATATTGAATCTCACTGTGTGACATATAATTACAATGCACCAATAAAATTATATTTAAAAAAGAGAATAGGAGCCGGGCGTGGTGGCGCACACTTGTAATCCCAGCATTTGGGAGGCTGAGACCGGAGGATCCGGGTTCTCGGCCAGCCTCAGCTATCTAGTGAGGCACTCCGCAACTTAGTGAGACTCGGTTTCAAAATAAAGAATAAAAAATAGGGCTGGGGGTATAGCTAGGAGGTAGAATGCCCCTGAGATCAATCCCCAGTACCGCAAAAAAAAAAAAAAGAGAGAATGGGAATGAACCTACCATATGATCATATATCCAGCAATACCACTTCTGGGTATCTACCCAAAAGAATGGAAACCAAACTATCAGACCAATGCATGTGTATCTATGTTTATAGCCACACAATTCACAATTACCAAACGATGGAACCAGCCAAGATGTCCATCAACAGATGAATGGATTACAAAACTATGGGATATGTACACAATGGAATTTTACTCAGCCATAAAGAAGAACAAAATCATATCATTTGCAGGGAAATGGATGGAATTGGAAAACAGAAAACATTATGTTAAGTGAGATTACTCAGTCACAAAAAGTAAAAAATCGGATGCTCTCCCTAATATTCGGAACCTAGGGAGAAAGTGGGTCATAAGAGGGACTAGACGAGGAGAAACCTTAGATGAGCAAAGAAGGCGACTTAGTTGAAGGTGATGGGGGGCACCCTAATGCACATGATGTACTTTCACAAATATATCAAAGTCAATCACTAAACTGAACTTGAGAAAGAGGGAGGGGAAAGGAATGGAGCAGGAATTGGGGAAGGGTTAAATGAGAGATGTGTGCATGTATGCCTTTACCAGCTTGTACCTAACAAAGATGTATGATTACAATGTACCAATAATAATAGAAGAAAGTCAAATTTAAATGGATATGAATTGGGCAGTAGTGATTTTTTCTTTTCTTTTCCAGGTTTGTATTTCAACAGTCAGAAAAGTTTGCAAAGGTAGAAAACCAATACCAGTTACTGAAAATAGAAAGCAAGGAGTTCCAAGGACTTCAAAGCAAAATCAATTTAATTTCAGAAAAGGTAATTATTAACTAATTTATTTGGGGATACTTCCCCAATTTAATTCCCATTTTAATTCCCCCTACCATTCCTCTGCTCCAGCTCAGAACTTGTTTCTTCCTGCCGTTTACATTATTACTATTTTAACTTGCTGGACTTCCTACCTCTTGCCATTCTCCCTCTGATCCAATTTAGATTCAGGTTGTATTTTGAAAGGACAAGGATTTTTGTACATAACACTATCATTGAAAAAGACCAATTTGAGCTGGGCGTGGTGGCACACACTTGTTTGTTTGGGGTTTTTTTTGTTTTGTTTTGTTTTGTTTGTTTGTTTTTACAGTACTGGGGATTGAATTCAGGGGCGTTCTACCTTCGAGCTATACCTCCAGCCCTATTTTTTATTCTTTATTTTGAAACAGGGTCTCACTAAGTTGCGGAGTGCCTCACTAGGTAGCTGAGGCTGGCTGCAAACCCGGATCCTCCGGTCTCAGCCTCCTGAATGCTGGGATTACAAGCATGTGCCATCACGCCCAGCTTGCACACACTTGTAATCCCAGTAGTTGGGAGAGTGAGACAAGAGGATCACAGGTTTTTGGCAGCCTCCGCTACTTAGGCCCTCTGCAACTTAGTGAGACTGTTTCAAAATAAAGAATAAAAGATAGGGCTGAGGTTATAACTCAGAAGTAGAATGCCCCTGGATTCAATCCCTAGTACCGCTTAAAAAAAAAAGAAAAGAAAAGAACCAATTTGCAAAGTCTCTAGATTCAATCCCCAGCACCATAAAGAATTTAAAAATAAGAAAAAATTTTAAAAGACCGATTTGTTCATATGGATATAATGTTAATTTTCTACTTGTCAGGTACCTAGAACAATAAAATTATGATTAATTTTTGTGTATGAAATTAAAATATGAATAGCACTTTTCAAGAAAAGATCTATCATTTTTTCCTCTATACATCTTAAGCATGTATGTGTATGCATATAAGAATGACTAGTCTAAGCCGGGCGTAGTGGCGCATGCTTGTAATCCTAGCATTCGGGAGGCTGAGACCGGAGGATCCGGGTTCTCGGCCAGCCTCAGCTACCTAGTGAGGCACTCCGCAACTTAGTGAGACCCTGTTTCAAAATAAAGAATAAAAAATAGGGCTGGGGGTACAGCTCGAAGGTAGAATGCCCCTGAGTTCAATCCCCAGTTCCACAAAAAAAAAAAAGAATGACTAGTCTAAGCCGGGTGTGGTAGCACACACCTGTAATCCCAGCACTGGAGAAGCTAAAACAGGAGGATCACAGGTGTGAGGCCAGCCTCAGCAATTAAGCAAGACTCTCAGTAACTTAGCCAGACCCAGTTTCAAATAAAAAAATAAAAAGGCTGGGCATGGTAGGGCATGCCTGTAATCCCTATACTTGGGAAGGAGACAGAGATAGGAGAATCCAGGTTCAAGGATAGTCTTAGCAAATAGTGAGACTCTCATCACTGAACCTATTGAGACTCTGTTTCAAGATAAAAATAAAATAGGGCTGAGATTGTAGCTCACAGTTCAAATGACCCTGAGTTCAATCCCCAGTACCAAAAAAAAAAAAAATAGAATAGTCTATAACCTGTCCAAAAAAAAAACCTAAAATAAATATTGATTTCTATAACCAGAGTTCTAATGAAAATTAAAATATTCTTACATATATATAAAACCAATGGAAGTAATTCCTTCATTGATTTCCCCCTCCCCTTCCTCTAGACCACTCCCTGGCTCCACTGAAGTTTCTCTTCTATTATCTGGAGTCCCTCTGGTATCCCAATTACTCCCTAACTTCCGCATATTAGAGAAAACATATGACCCTTTACTTTGTGTGACTGGCTAATCTCACTTAACATAATGTTCTCCATGTCCTTCCATCTTCCTGCAAATGACATAATCTTGTGCATGTATGTCACTATCAACATGATTTACATTATGATGTGAGACTATAATGCACCAATAAGAGTATATTTAAAAAAATTAGCTGGGCATGGTAGCGCTTGTAATCCCAGTACTTGGGAGGGAGACTGAGACAGGAGGATCCGCAATTTAGCAAGGCCCTTTGCAACTTAGTAGGACTCTGTTTCAAAATAAGAAATAAAATAGGGCTGGGGATGTGGCTTAGAGGTAGAGCTGGGTTCAACCCCAGCCCTAAAAAAATTAAAATAATACTATGACATGTTCCTTCAAGTTGCAAATGCTGATTTCCACCAAATGCATTATTACAGCAATCCTAAGAAATATAAAACTAGGCCCGGCGTGGTGGTGCACGCTTGTAATCCCAGCATTTGGGAGGTTGAAACTGGAGGATCCGGGTTCAAGGCCAGCCTCAGCTACCTAGTGAGGCACTCCGCAACTTAGTGAGATCTTGTTTAAAAATAAAGAACAAAAAATAGGACTGGGGGTATAGCTCGGAGGTAGAATGCCCCTGAGTTCAATCCCCAGTACCGCAAAAAAAAAAAAAGAAAGAAAGAAATATAAAACTAGCCAGGCGTGGTGGCGCACGCTTGTAATCCCAGTACTTGGGAGGCTGAAACAGGAGGATCTAGGTTCGTGGCGAGCCTCAGCTACTTAGTGAGGCCCTCTGCAAAAAATAAAGAATAAAAATTAGTGCTGGGGATGTAGCTCGGAGGTAGAATGCCCCTGGGTTCCCAGTACTGCAACAAACAAACAAACAAACAAATAAATAAAAACTAGCCAGGCATGGTGGCCCATGCTTGTAATCCCAGTACTTGGGAGGCTGAGACAGTAAGATCGCAGGTTCGAGGCCAGCCCCAGCTACTTAGTGAGGCCCTCGGCAACTTAGTGAGACACTGTTTGCAAATTAAAAAAAAAAAAAAAATAGGGCTGGGTGTGTAGCTCAGAAGTAGAATGCCCCTGAGTTTAATACCCAGAACCACAAAAAGAAAAAAGGGAAAGAAAACATGAATCTCTTCCTGGAAGAAATATAGAAGCAGTCAGATCTTCACCTAGCCAATTTGTCAATCTGCTGATGAGTTAGCTTGCAGGGCCACTTTTGAGCCTTTCCTCATTGCCCTCCTGACCTTTTATCTCTCTAAGCATCCATTGCTTCCTGCTTTAATTCTGTCCTGACACTAAAGATAGCCCATTGTGACCCTCCCTCCCTCTGTGGTTAGACTGCCTCTTTACTCTTTAGAGGAAACACTGCATCTTTTATTACTGTATGTCTGGAGCCTAGAAGTGAAACTAGCTTACAGAGGTTACTCAATAGATCTTATCAGGACTCTAGAATACATGATTAGAAGAACCAAAACATTATCTCCCCTATCAAATTGTGAAATCGGGAGGGGGGGCACTGGGGAATGAACCCAAGGGCATTCTAACCTCTGAGCTACACCTTCAGCCCTTTTTTTTTGGAACAAAGTCTCACTAAGTTAGAGAGGGCCACACTCTGTTACTGAGGCTGGCCGTAAACCTGCAATCCTCCTGTCTCAGCCTCCCAAGTACTGGGATTACAGGTGTGTGCCACCATTTCCAGCTTATATCTATATTTAATTTAATTTAACTTATTTATTTATTTATTTATTTATTTATTTATTTATTTATTTATTGCAGAACTCAGGGGCATTCTACCTCTGAGCTACACCCCCAGTCCTATTTTTTTATTCTTTATTTTGAAACAGGGTTTCACTAAGTTGCAGCGAGCCTCACTATGTAGCTGAGGCTGACCTTGAACCCGGATCCTCCTGTCTCAGCCTCCCAAGTACTGGGATTACAAGCGCGTGCCACCACACCCGGCAATATATCTATATTTTATAAACAGTGTCTAGCACCAGATCTGGCACAGAATAAGCACTAAAATTTTTGAAATTATACATGGCAAAAACATTATAGGTACTATACGAGTTCCCACTATCAGGGTTAGGGTATGGACTTATTAGGAAACATTGAAGGTTTTAAATGTTGAACCATAATGTGCATAACAGTCTTTAAAAGCTTAATCTGGTAGCAGTTTATAGGATGCTTTAGAGAGGACATGGCTGGAAGTAGATAGTAAATAATACTTCTTCTCTAGTCCATGATCATTGAAGTCTGAATTTGGTCTCCACCTAAGTGCCTCCATACCTCTTCCCCTCTACATAGACTTGTCTTTCTCCCGTGTCTTAAACTAAGCTGCTTAAGGGCATAACTATCTTTTTTGGAGTTATGTCTTCTATAAAATATTTCAACATTTGATAATGATCATTTCTAAGTCTTCCTATAGTCTCTAAAGCTATTGTTTATGTGAATGTAAACTTAAAGAAGTCCAGAGCCTGGCTTTTCCATATACCAGATACCTATTAAGAAGTACCAGGGGAGTCAGGCATGGCACACACCTGGAATTCCAGTACTTGGGAGGCTGAGACAGAAGGATCACAGATCGAGGATAGCCTCAGCAGTGTAGTATAACTCTCAGCAACCTAGTGAGACACTGTTTCTAAATGAAAAATAAAAAAGGGTTGGGATGTAGCTTGGAAGTAGAATGTCACTGGGTTTAATCCCCAGTACCAAAAAGGTGGAGGGGGAGTACCAGGGGTTTATCATAATTTACAGATACTTAAAACACTTTATAACTTGTCTCACTAAATGTTTTATTTTTATTATTATTATTATTATTATTATTATTATTATTATTATTATTATTTGCCTTTGTAAGATCTGATTCTACTACCTTCTCCACAAGAGGTTGACCAAATAAACGTTCAGGCAGAAACTCCTTCAGAATCATAAGATTTAGGGGAGATAACACATTTTACACTGAATCACAGTTTCTGAAAAGCCAAATAACTATAAAAATGACATCTGTTACTTTCCATTGGGAGTGAAAAAGAAGACAATGTGATATACTTCCAACTTCTTTGACACTGACATTTCTCTTGAATATGCCTCCATGAAAATAGGATTATAAATTCAGGTTTATATTTTTCTAACATATAAGATTATAAATTCAGGTATATATTTTTCTAACATATAAGATTATAAATTCAGGATTATATTTTTCTAACATAGGCTAATCTTTTAAATTTATTAAAACATAGCCAGGCATGGTAGCCCACGCTTGTAATCCCAGTACTTGGGAGGCTGAGACAGGAGAATCCGGGTTCGAGGCCAGCCTCAGCTACTTAGTGAGGCTCTCTGCAACTTAGTGAGACCCTGTTTCAAAAATAAAGAATAAAAAAATAGGACTGGGGGTATAGCCCAGAGGCAGAATGTCCCTGAGTTCATTCCCCAGTACCGCAAAAAAAAAAAAAAAAATATTAAAACTATTAAGGTAATAAATGTTTTTGTCAGTATGATTCTGATGTACTTGGCACTTTAGTCATCTTCAGAATTTGAACTTAGCATGTGTTATGCTCCTGATTGTTGAAGTGTTTCTGTAATGTAAAAATGATTAAGTAGCCTTGGGAATTGTTTTGTGTTACAAATGCAGCTTGAGTCTACTGACAGTATCCTGCAGGAAGCTAAGTCTTCAGTGTCTTTGATGACCCAGTTTGAACAGGAAGTATCCAGCCTCCAAGGATCCATGCGTGACATTCAAACTAGTGAAGAGATGCTCACTCAGAAGCTGCAAAACCTTAATGAGAAATTCCAGAATATCACAGATTTCTGGAAGAGAAGCCTAGCAGAAATGAATGATAATACAGACATTTTCAAATCAGAAGCAAAGCACATACATTCTCAAGTTACTGTCCAAATTAACTCAGCTGAGCAAGGAATAAAAGTGCTCACCCAAAGACTGAAAGATCTGGAAGACAGCACACTACGAAATATTCGAACAGTAAAAAGACAAGAAGAAGAAGATCTTCTGCGAGTTGAGGAACAGCTAGGCTCTGATACAAAAGCAGTGGAGAAGTTAGAAGAGGAACAGCATGCTCTCTTTGCCAGAGATGAAGATCTGACTAATAAACTTTCCAACTATGAACCCAAAGTTGAAGAATGCAAAACACATTTACCAACCATTGAAAGCGCTATTCACTCTATTCTCAGAGTTTCTCAGGATCTGATAGGGACAGAAAAGAAAATGGAAGACCTGACTATGCAGATGTTTAATATGGAGGATGACATGCTAAAAGCAGTATCTGAAATAATGGAGATGCAGAAAACCCTTGAAGGAATTCAGTATGATAACAGCATATTAAAGATGCAAAATGAATTGGATGTTCTAAAAGGAAAAGTTCATGATTTCATAGCCTATTCAAGTGCAAGAGAAAAGGGAACTTTAGGAGAATATAATCTAGAAAATAAAGGAATTGATGAAGATTTGTAAAATTACTACATGTATTCTGATGAACCATATCACTATATGTAAATCGATTAGTTCCATGTTTTTTACTTATTTTATTATGCCTCACTTTATTAAAATGAGTGAGATATCCATACAAATGAATGATCCACATAATTAAAGCAAATCATAATTATATCTTTTTAAGCTCTAAAACTAACTTTAACCATTTGAAATAGAAATCATTCTAAAATATGTATTTCTCTAAGACAATATCCTTTTTTTTTTTTTTTTCCGGTACTGGGGATTGAACTCAGGGGCATTCTATCTCTGAGCTATACCCCCAGCCCTAGTTTTTATTCTTTATTTTGAAACCGAGTCTCACTAAGTTGCGGAGTGCCTCACTAGGTAGCAGAGGCTGGCCGAGAACCCGGATCCTCCAGTCTCAGCCTCCCGGATGCTGGGATTACAAGCGTGCGCCACCACACCCGGCCAATATCCCTTTTTGTGTGTGTGTGGTACTGGGGATTGAACTCAGGGGCATTCTACCTCTGAGCTATACCCTCAGCCCTATTTTATATTTTATTTGGAAACAGGGTCTCACTGAGTTACAGATGGCCTCACTAAGTTAAAGCAATACGCTTAATATTTTTAAGTGTTTTTCAATAATTAATGGGCATCATTATTAATTTGTGGTCTATTATACTGGACCCAAATATATTGCTATCTCTAGGAACTATTGAAGAGTGCTTACCATTTCACTATATGATCCTATTTTGATATTTTCAAACCTATGTCTGTTCTTTATGCCTTTTCTGTCACCTGACCTTGCTATCAGGTTGGTTGGCAAGATGCCTGCCTCAACCTTTTCTTCACTTTGTTACTTCGCTACAGGCTAAGAAACCAGACAACCACGTTCATAGAAATTTTACCTAAAATAAAGACACATGTGCCTGAGGGAGAGCCTAGGGGCTCTTCTATGAATTAATATGCACTTTCTGAAAACTACAAAGCCTAGAAAATATTTTGCTTCTGTTAAGGTTCTACACTGTGTTATGGGTACTTGTAAGAATTTTAAAGTATTTTGAGTAAATATGTTCCTATTTAAGGCCTTTCCTGTTACTTGTGTATGCTTTTAAGTTCAAACTTGTGGAATACCTGGGGTTTTACTTTTAAGATTCTAATTGTGTTATACTCTTGAGTTTGCTAAATATGTGATCTCCAGATAAATCAGTCTACTTACAATAAAAATATACCACTAAGCTGGTGGCCTATTTTAAAGAGAAAAAGGCAACATCATGGTAAATGGTGATAATTATGAGGACTAAAACTGTGTCATTATCTGAAAGAATCTCCAGATTTATGGAATTAGATTTGTATTACATATTGGTTGTATTTTATTTAAAATTATATAATGTAGCCAGTTATACATTATATAACTGTATACAGAAGTTCTTTTTTTTTTTGGTACTGCGGGTTGAACCCAGGGGCCTTGAACTCTAATCTACACCCCAAGCCCTATTTTATATTTTATTTTGAAATGGTGTTACTAAGTTGCTGAGGCTGGCTGTGAACCTGCTATCCTCCTATCTCAGCCTCTCAACTACTAGGATTACAGGCATGCACCACTATGCCCAGCTGTTCTTATTTCTTTTTGCCAGTAACCATCCCAGTTTTACAATGCAATTTCACTGGAATTAGACACAAAGAACTTGAAAGTGGTCAGTTTGTAAAGATAGTTGTGGTCAGGTAGTTTTTCTCTGTAAATTTGCAAGATTTTGGCGAAATCCCAAACAAATCTACATTGGTGTTAGTGCCTGTGGTAGACAGCCATGAGTTATAAAAATAAGCCTGGAAGAGTACTGCTATTAAGGGTCATAACATTAATTCCTGAATCTTTTTTTTTTTTTTTTTTTTTTTTTTTTTGCGGTACTGGGGATTGAACTCGGGGGCATTCTACCTCCGAGCTATACCCCCAGCCCTATATTTTATTCTTTATTTTGAAACCGAGTCTCACTCAGTTGCGGAGTGCCTCACTAGGTAGCTGAGGCTGGCCGCGAACCCGGATCCTCCGGTCTCAGCCTCCCGAATGCTGGGATTACAAGCGTGCGCCACCACGC
This sequence comes from Graphiurus murinus, assembly GCA_004027655.1. Taxonomy (NCBI): domain Eukaryota; kingdom Metazoa; phylum Chordata; class Mammalia; order Rodentia; family Gliridae; genus Graphiurus; species Graphiurus murinus. Next base: position 38,093 of record PVLC010013906.1, read on the forward strand.
CCGGCAATTCCTGAATCTTAACATTAAGTTTCTTGACTCTGAATGTCTAAACTCTAGTCTCTATGCACTGACAAATTTGTGTTTATATGCCAATAAACTAGATCAAAAAGTTACCTGGAAATTAACTGCTTCAGTCTCCATCCTGCAGGGACAGATGTAATCACTTCTTGTGTATCCTTCACCACTTCCAAGGTACACCCTCAGCCCTATTTTACTTTTATTTTGAAACGGTGTCTTGTTAGGTTGATGAGAGTCTTTCTACTTGCTGAGGCTGTCCTTGAACCTGCAATCCTCCTGACTTAGCCTCCCAAGTACTGGAATCACAGGTATGCACCACCACATCCAACATATATATATATATATATATATATATATATATATATATATATATATATATATGTGTGTGAAAATATTTTAAAATGAATACATTTTGCCTATCACCAAATTTGGTACAACTTGATTATGAATTTGTGTATATCATGGTAATGGTTACTGAAAGTAAGTGGAAACAAGGTGGCTACCTTGTTCTGTAGACACTTAGAAAGGAAGAAGGGAAATGAAAACCGCACTTCTGCACGTATTGAAACGGACGTTTTCCTTACCGGGTTCTTGTCTACGAAGTGGGAAGCATGACACTTGCATACAACAGAAAGGCAAGCAGGGAGATTACTATAAAGAGGATGGGGAAGGGAAAAAGAGGCTGAACACCCTTGTGGGCAATGGGGGCCCTGGAGTAGGGCAGGTGCCTTCTGGACACTACATGGGAGTAACCCAAGCCACATGCCGACAATGGCAATCTGCTAAAGAGAGGTGCAGGCCACCCCTAGAGGTCCCAGTCAGCCTTGGTGCCGGGAATGGCCTGGGCCGTCAACTACACAGCCCTTTCTCTCAAATCCAACACAACCTGCAAGAGAGAAAAGCTCCCAGCGGGAGGGGTTCCCAGAGTGGGTTTACAGGTTTACAGTGGCGGGTCTGAGGTTTATACACTTCTTGAAGTCTCCTTTCCAGTTGGGGTCTCAGAGGCAGTTCCCTGGGATTTGCATAGTATATTTGCATAGTGTATTTGCATAGTGTCCTTCTTTGAGTTTCCTTCTCTTGGTTGGGGTACCAGACTCTGTTTCCTGGGCTTTCCAGGGAATTTCCTGGAATTGTTGATCAGCAGGAAAAACTGGAGTTTAGTGAAGGCCTGGTCACTCTCAGGAGGCTTTGCTCTCATTATCATTTGACATTTAGGAGATCTGGTCTTCTCAGGAGTTTTGGAAGTTTGTTAGCATCTGTTGCCTCTCAGGAAATGAAGTTTTTTCCACCATGGCCCTCTGGCTCTATCTGCCTACTTCTTTCTACCTCTTCAATATTACGTGAGAAAACTATTGAAATGTATGTGTGTACGCCTTTACTAAGATGTCTTCCTAGCCAGGTGTCGTGGTGCACACTTATAATCCCAGCACTTGGGAGGCTGAATCAGGAGGATCATAGATTCAAAGGCCAGCCTCAGCTGCTTAGTGAGACTCTCAGCTACCTAGTGAGACCTTGTTTCAAAATGAAAATAAAATAGGGCTGGGGGTATAGCTCAGACATAGAATGCCCCTGGGTTCAATCCCCAGTGTCACAATTAAAAAAAAAAAAAAACTTTTCCTATTTTGTGTGTGTGTGTGTGTGTGTCTGTGTGTGTGTGTGTGTGTGTGTGTGTGTGTGTGTGTGTGTGTGTGTGTGTGTCTGTGCGTGCGCATGCGCGCGGATCCGGGTTAGCGGCCAGCCTCAGCTACTTAGTGAGGCATTCTGCAACTTAGTGAGACCCTGTTTCAAAATAAAAAGAATAAAAAATAGGGCTGTGGATGTAGCTTGGAGGTAGAAAGCCCCTGAGTTCAATTCCCAGTACCACAAAAAAAAAAACAAAAAAACACTGAGGGAGAGTGGGAGAGCAGTGATGTAGAAAGAGTCCTGGGCTGGAGTCACCTAATCTAGGCTTTGCCTCCATGTGTTCTTGGGCACTTTATTTGGAGGCTAAGTTTTTAAATAGTAAAATGAGAGAATCAAACTAAACTCTAAAGTTGCTTTTGGCTGTAAGTGATTTTTTTTTTTTTTTTTTTTTTTTGGCGGTACTGGGGATTGAACTCAGGGGCATTCTACCTCCGAGCTACACCCCCAGCCCTGTTTTTTATTCTTTATTTTGAAACCGAGTCTCACTGAGTTGCGGAGTGCCTCACTAGGTAGCTGAGGCTGGCCGCGAACCCGGATCCTCCGGTCTCAGCCTCCCGAATGCTGGGATTACAAGCGTGC
>PVLC010013907.1:0-40453 GCA_004027655.1 Graphiurus murinus
GAGGGCATAGGACCAACACTTGAACACATAGGCACAGGTAAAAACTTTCTCAACAAGATCACAAAAGCACAAGCAACCCTCAGGAAGATCAATACATGGGATTGCATTAAACTGAAGAGCTTTTGTGCAGCAAAGGAAACTATCAAGAACCTAAACAGAGAGCCTACAGAGTGGGAGAAGATTTTTGCCAGTTACTCTTTGGATAGAGGTCTAATATCTAGGATATACAAAGTACTCAAGAAAATCACAGCCAAGAAAGCAAATAACCCAATCAAAAATGGGCAAAGGATCTAAATAGACACTTCACAAAAGAAGAAATACAAATGGCCAATAAATGTATGAGGAAATGTTCCACATTATTAGCAGTCAGAGAGATGCAAATCAAGACTACCTTGAGATTTCACCTAACTCCAATCAGAATGGCAACTATCAAGAACACAAACAACAACAAATGATGGGATTATTTAATACAAGTTAAATCATTTTGATAGTTTTGCCTTTTACTAGACTATCACATATTTGGAATCATACAATATATAGCATGTTTAATATTAAGGATTAACCATAGATGCATAATATTCCTCAGGTTTTATTGTTGTTTAATAGTTCATTTATTTTGGTGCTGCATAATACATTGTATGAATGCACCATAGATTGTTTATCCATTCATCTTGATTTCTTCAAAGTTTTTGGCAATTATAAATACAACTCCACAGATATCTGTGTACAGGTGTGTGTGTGTGTGTGTGCGCATACATGCATGCATATGTATGTATACATATGCATGCATATGCATGCATATGTGTTCAGACTTTTTCAACTCATTTTGACAGTTATCTAGAAGTGTGATTTCTGGATCATCTGAAAAGAGTGTGTTTAGTTTTGTAGTGTACTATGAAGGTCTCTTCCAGTGTCACTATATCTTGCACTGAATGACTTTGTGTTGCTCCACATTCAGGTCAGCCTTTGATATTGTTAGTGTTTTAGATTTTAGTTGTGTGTGATGCTATCTCACTGTTTTAATTTCCTATTTCCTAAAGATAAATGACATAAGCATCCCTCCACATGTTTAATTGCTACCTATGTATGTTCTTTAGTGAGATATCTGTCCAGATCTTTTGATGTTATAGAATTTTTTTTTTATCATGTGAGTTGTGAGAGTATTTTGCTTATTGTAGATACAAGCCTTTTATCAGCTATGTTATTTGCAAATATTTTCTCACCACTTCTGATTTTTCTTTTCATTTTCTTATCAGTGTCTTTCAGAGAGCAGAAGTTTTCAATTTCAGTGAAGTCCAACTTAACCAATATTTTCTTTCATGGATTATAATTCCATAATTGTCCTACAGTTCTTGAATAGTGTATTCCTTTTTCATTTCTTCTCCTTACTTTTTGGTTGAAAGGATTCTATTAACACATCTTCAAGCTTGGCGATTTTTTCCTTGTCTTTGTCAAGTCTTCTGATAGTCCCATCAAAAGCATTCTTCATTTTTTATAGCATTTTATTTCTAGAATTCTTAGAGTTCATATATTTATGCTTTATTAACCATCTGTTCTTATATGTTGTACACTTTTCCCATTAGAACCTACTATGGGTTAGATGTGTATTCCCCCAAAAGTCTCATGTGCTGGAAGCTTGGTCCTCAGTGTGAGAAGTGATGGAATCTTTAAGAGTTGGGGCCTAATGCGGGATAATTAATGCAGGTGGGAGCACCACCCTCAGAAAGGATTAATGCTGACTTTGTGGAAGGTGTTAATTCTCCCGAGAGCAAATAATAAAAAAGCAAACCTGGTCCCTGAGTCTCCTTCACTCTCTGCATTGCCACGAATCACATGAACTTCCACCACTGTGATGCTATCTGCTATGAGGCCCTCATCAGTTGCCCAACTGATAGGGGATGCCTGTACTGTGCTTTCAGCTTCCAAAACTATAAGCTATATAAATCTCTTTTCTTTATACAATGCCCCACTTCAGGTATTTTGTTAATAGCAACAGAATATTGACTACGACAGAGCTTTTAGCATATTAATCATAGTTATTTTAAGTTTCCAGCCTGAGAACTCCAAAATCTGCTGTATGTGGGTCTGATTCTGAGGCTTGCTTTATCTCTTCATCTTATGGCTTTTGCCTTTTAGTATGCCTTGTGATTATTTTATTGTTGTTTTTGAAAACCACAGGCATTATGGTGAAGTTTTATGTTTATTTTCCATGGTGATAAACAGTTGTGTTTATGCCCATAGTAGCTGTGGGTTTCAGTCTAACTTTCCTCTAGTATCCTTGTATGTATCCCCTGTTCTCTTTGGATTTACCTGAGAATCCTTAGATTCTGAGCCTTGTAGTGCTTCCAGCTGTGATATTCTGTCATACATGAGTCCTACTGATGTGGTGACATGGTATGGTGGGAAGCAGTTCATAATCCTATGATTAGGCCTCAACTTTTAGTGGTCATGTGCCTGTGGGCTGTAACCTTCACAGTGCTTCTTAGTTCTCCCCAACTCTCTAATTGAGACAAGAAGATAAGAAGGCTGGAGTTGGGAATTTCACTTTTCCCCAGGTTGGTTTTAGGCTGTGGCAGATCCCATGTCTGATAGGCTGTGGTAGTTTTTTTTTTCCTTCAGGGTGGACATCTGTTACACAGAACATAATGCTCTGCATGTATTTAAAAATGGTATCAGCAGATGAATGGATTATGAGATTGCGGGACATATACACAATGGAATTATCCTCAGCTGAAAGGAAGAATAAAATTATGTCATTTGCAGGAAAATGGATGGAACTAGAGAATATTATGCTAAGTGAGATTAGCCAATCAAAGAAAGTGAAGGGTCATATGTTTTCTCTCATATGTGGAAGCTAGGGAGAAATTGGGATACAAGAGAGACTCCATATAAAGCGGAGCTATGCAAGGGGTCTAGGTGAAGGGGGAGAGAGGGAGACATGATGAAGGAAACACTTCAACTGACAGTGTGCATACATGAAATTATCAATGATATTCTCAATATCATGTACGGGGAAGGGGAGGGAATGGGTGTTATGTGCATATATGTCCCTATCACTCTTAATTTCACTATAAATTGTGTGATTACAATGCACCAATAAAAGTATGTTTTTAAAAGTGGCAAGTTTTTCCTCCCTTTGCCATTTGCCTGAGGGAATTTTTCCACTTTAAGAACCTGGTTCTTAAAGCTAAAACTCATGAGAATGTGGGGCACCTGCAGTCCTGTAAGCAGGACCCTCAGTTGTTTTTAGTCTCTCAACCTAGACAATCCTTCTCTAGCAATCCATCAATTACCTATTAGGTGCACCTGCCAGGTGCTGGGTACCCTGGGAGCTTCTACCCCTATCTGTTCAGTCTGGGGAAATTGGTTTGTCCTGTGACTTCAATTCTCTGATGTATCTAAGAAGAGTTGTCAACTTCTTGTTTGTTCAGCCTTTCCCTTGTCATGAGGATGAGAATGACAGCTTACAAGTTCTTCCCACATTGGACTAGAAACAGAAGTCTCTCCCTAAGGTCGTTTTCATGGCAATGCACCTTGAAATATGTACACAGTGTCTCCATCTAGGGCAAAGACCAACTTTGTTTACTGTCTGATATAATAAAGGAAATGTCTCCCTCTTGGGCAAAGTTCAGACAGGTTTACTTCCAGCCTAATACAAAATATATATATATATATATATATATATATATATATATATATATATATATATATATATATATATTACCTAAGCTTAGGGTTTCAGACGTATAGCACAAGCCTGTTGGTTGTGTACATGACATCCACCTAGACCCACTATTTCACCCCATAGGACTTAGAGACCAGAAGAATTAATACATATGTTTATACTTATGGTACTTACTGTGTCATGAAGAGCAAAGCCTTTTGTTTCTGACTCAGAAATCTTAGGCCTTCTGCCAGAATCCAAGAACTAAGCCAAGAAAACTTCTTTGAATGTTAAGTATGATAAAATCTCAGACTCCTCCCAGTTCTTGATTTGCATTTCTCCCAAGAAAGACTTATCTAAGAATGTTTATTGTAGCTTTACTCAAAATAGCAAATATTTGGCAAGAGAATACCTCATGAGAGGAGAAGTGATAAACAAATTCTGGTATTTCATATGATGGGTTACTACTTAGCAATTTAAAGGAAGGAGCTAGTAACATGTACCATGACATGCATGAAAATCCCAAAATTATGCTAACTAAAATAAGGCAGACTTTGAAGAGCATGTGCTGAATACTTCAATGTATATGAAGTTCTAGGATTATCACAACTAGTTTATGATTATAGAAATCAGGATATGCTTCTGGGTGGCAAAGCTAGCACCAGAAATCTTGGTGTTGATGCAACTTATGAAGGTGCCTTTTCAAAACAGATCAAACTTGTACATGCAAGGTTCCTTGTAACTCACTTGTATGGAAATTAGAGTTTTTCAGTAAACAAAAATTAAATATAACCACTAGGTGGATAAAAATGTGATATGAAATTTTTAAACTGAAAAAAAAAATCTAATTCAAGCCAGCAACATGCAATAAAAGAACACATAAAGAAGAAAACAAGAATATGTATAAATGGAAAGCATAAAATAGAGGGTTAGGAGAGTCACAGCATATCAATAATCCTAAGTAATTACCCTTTTCAAATACAGAAGTTTTCAGATGTGTAAATGGCAAACCAATTTGAAAAGCAAATATCAAAATCTGGGTATTAAGGCTTTTCAGGAGACATCCATAAATATGAATCCAAAAGGATTAAGGCTGCAGGATGGAAAATAATAATAAAAAAAAGCAAACAACCAACTAAAGGAAATAATTTTTGCTAATACCTGAAAACGTATTCTGAGTTAGACAAAAGAAATTCAACATGAGAGATTTATATACTCTTATAAGATATAATCTAGAAATATGTTACTATACACAAATTTTTCTTTCTTTTTTTCTTTCTTATTTTTCAGCACTGCAGATTGAACCTAGGATCTTGTTCATGCTAGCCAAGTGCTCTACCACTGTGCTACAGCTCCAGACCCAGTTCATGGGTCCTGTATACCCCTAAAATCACAGGCTAAAGATGACAGAAAAACTGTTAAAAATTTAAGAACTATCTGAAAAAGAAGGTACAACCATATTTAGGTAATATAGCACAGTTCTCTAAAAACTTATCAATGAATAGAGACAGAATTTATAAACATGTATGATTTGATTTATTCTGTTAATAATCTTGGACTTTAAAATAAAAGAATGTTTTCAGTGTTCATTGTCAAAAATTTGATCATATAATTTGTACAAATAAAATTTTATTTTTTCACTAGAAAAAACTTACAAAAACTAGCAGGTTTATATACTGTTGATAATACAAATGACTATAACTATTTTTTGTAAGACATGTTGGCTGTGCCTGTCAAGAGATTGTATGTGTATTTTGTACCAAATGAAATATATAAATGTATTTTCTGTCTATATAGATTCCTCGAAGCTTCTATATACATGGGCTTTAGAACCAAAGGGGAGATCAAAGCAAATCAAAGATTTTTCTTGCTGTGATGAGAAGAGGAAAAAAATCTAATGCTGTTAAGGGTGGAATAAATATGGACAGGCAACATTTAAGAAGTTATAAAGACTTTGTATATACCACATTTCATAATTTTAAACAATCATAATTTGGAGGTACTATAATAACTACATCATTTACTTTTGACATGATTTGCCTTGTTTCTGTCTTTGATAGGTCTCACATACATATGTCCTTGAATATATTCAAAGGGTCAACCTCATGCATTTATGAAATATTATACTACCACAGGTTTTCTAATTTTTATTCTTGTTCCTGGCATCCTTAATGTCTCAGTAATTTTTTTTCATGGCAGTTCTAGCTCCATGTAAGAAATTTACAGTTACTTTTGTTAAGCTCAGTCCAAGTAATTTAATAGGTATTTATTTCCTCAAACTTAATATCCATTTGAAAAAATGAATATAAATAATTTGAAATAAAAAAATTTACTCCAATTCTAATGAACCACACTAGTTTATTATGGTGTGTGTGTGTGTGCACTAGTTATGTATTGCATGACTTTACAAATGCTGAAATAAGATTGAACACTCCCACCCTAATCTGTTCCATATTGGTTATCTGGCAGTGCTTTCTTCTTATCTTTTCAACATACTCAACTAGTTTCACAAAGGTAAGATGTCACCTAAAGCCATTTAACAGTATCTAAATTAGAAACAGAAATTCCTAACCCAGCATTCCTTCACCCTACCTCTGAGAGTTTGCAGCAGTAGACCAGGTGAATTGGCCCAAGATATAAGACGAGAGGACCACGTGGTGTGCAGAGCTTTTTCAACTCTGAAATGCTATATGACTATGTTGAGAAAACACTGTCTTTGTAGCAAGCAGATTTAAAGGCACCATTACATTTTTTAATTTCATATTCTCATGATAAAAAAATATTGAAATACATCAGAGAGGAGCAAATAATTTGAAGCCAGAACGAATGTATTTGTATCCTGTATCCACTACTTTCTTTCTGGAGACGAATATATAATTAGATTCTTTAAACCTCAGTTTTATCAGTTCTAAAATTAATGTGATGTTATCCATATAGTACTGCAGCACTTTGAGATGAGCTAATTCATGTAAACCTTTCAACCAAGTGCCATGCAATTGGAAATGCTTACTAAATATTATCTATGAAATGACATTTTTACCATTAGTTGAGTTGAAGAAATTTTTTTGTAATGATAAATTTTTCATAAACAATTTGAGAACCTCATAATGTCAATTAAATTAGAAGGCTAAGGCTAAAAAGAAATATGTACGATCCAGTTCAAATAATTATTAATCATGTTCTGAGTATTTTCTATTTTGTTTAATAGCATACCAAATTTTGAAAATAAATATGCACTCTTTCTATCTTACAGAAGTATAATCCAAAAACTGTATTTATTCTTTCTCAGAGTTCCCAAGCTATTGAAAAACACCATGATCCTCGGAAATCATTAACACATTGTTAACTTGTTTTTAACATTTTTTAAAATCCACATTATCAAATTAATTAAATGATTTACATATGAGATTGTATTTAATAAAAGTTAGAGTTAATATTCCACTTATCAAAATAAAGGATAGAGCCGGGTGTGGTGACATACTCTACTTGTAATCCCAGTACTTGGGAGGCTGAGACCGGAGGATCCAGGTTCACAGCCAGCCTCAGCTAATGAGGCCCTCTGCAACTTAGTGAGACCCTGTTTCAAAATAAAGAATAAAAAATAGGACTGGAGGTATAGCTCAGAGGCGAAATGCCCCTGGGTTCAATCCCTAGTACCACACACACACACAAAAAAGGATAAAGTAGACTCTTCTGTTGCATTTTTCATATTTTACTCATTTAAACTTGTTGCCTTGTTGCCAGTTTCTGAAGCTTTCCTCCCTATGTCTGTCAAACATTTTTTTTATCTATTTGAGCAAAATATATCTTGAAAACTGTGGTTTCTCCATCTATCCATTTTAAAGTAAAACATATGTAGGAGAGAGAGGAATGGAGGGAAAGGAGGGAAAAAGATTGTGAAAAAAGCAAATCGACCTTTATCAACATTACACATACATCTTCAAAGGTAAAAGAGAAACCTGTTATGCTAGTTTTCCTCATTTTTATCAGTTTGGAAAGCATTTGTTTAAGCCTTTTTTTAAGAGTTGATTTAAATGAGGGAAACTTCACATCTGACTGAGGACTGAGACTGGGGTCACATTTGACTCCTCTATGGTTGAAGGATGTGAATTTGCCACATGTTATTTCTCTAGTACTATTGTTCCTGTAAACTTTTGACTTCAGTGAATGGTGCAGGGTTACAATAAAGTGCTGGACCACACAGCCAGTTACCAACAAAAGGGCCATATTAGGCAAAAGCACCCCATTAGTCTCAGGTGGCAGGGACTGCAGCAAAATGATCATGTCCACAGAAAAGGCAGAAAACGCTTTGTAGGACTAAGTGAAATAAATCTACATACTTAGGCACAGGAAACTGAAAAAACAATTAAATAGCTCAATACACACCAATAATCTTGTCATGAAATTATTGATATGAGATCCAAGAGAAAGAAAACTACTTATACACTTTAACAGAAAGCAATAGCATCAGTGGTGTGTTAGTCACCTTTGATCCTTCTGCATCAAATACCTGCGAAAATCAACAGGGAGGAGGAAAGCTTTATTTTGGCTCATGTGTTAGAGGACTCAGCCCACGGTCAGCTGGCTCCACTGTTTCTGGGCCTATGGTGAGGCAGAACATTATGGCAGAAGGGTATGACAGAGCAAAATTGCTCATCTCATGGTGGCCAGGAAGCAGAAAGAGCGAGGAAGGGGCTGAGGTTTAGATGTACCCTGCCAGGGCATGCCCCCAGTGACCTGCCTCCAACTAGACTCTGCCTTCTGCAATTTCCACCACCTACTGTCTCAGTCAACAATCTTACTGATATAATCCAAATGACCCAACCACACAACTTAGAGGAAAGAATATTTATTTGCTCACAGTTTCTTGGAGATTCTGGGCTCAGTCCATGTGAGGCCAGAGTCTATGGATCTCAGGGCATGGGGGCAGGAAGCAGAGAGAGGGAGAGTACATGGGCTCTGCTCATGAGAAGAGAGAGCAAGCAAGGGGATAAAGACATGAACACAATCCCTAAGGCCACACCCCCAGGGACCCCCTTCTCCAGCCACAGCCCACCAGCCCCAGTTATCACTTTAATGGAATTACAACCCTCGGGACTGAACTGTATCAACACTGAACTCTAATGAGACAGTCTATTTCTGACCATTACATCTCTCAACAGTCCATTCAATTGTGCATCCATCAATGGATTAAGCCATTGATGAGATCAACAAAGCCTTCAAGATCCAATCACACCCCACTCTGAACATTGCTTAGCTAGACACTGAACCTTCCACACATCAGCTTTTGAGGAACATTCTAGATCACACAATAGCAGCACCTTAAGAAGAATTGGACAATCTTGAAGAATTCATCTACATCTTTTTCGATGCCTTCCTTCCACCTTCAATGGTACACTAAACAGAGGTTTTCCCTCTTCCTGTCCCTACTTCTGCCATGGGGGCAACACAGAATCAAAACAATGACTCAGAGGAGCCATTAGCACAGAAACATTGTCATGTGCCCTTGCGAGTTTCTTTATGTTTACTATGGAAAATAAATATGATTGAGGCTGAGGGAAGGAGAAGGCAGAAGGAACTGTAAAGAAGAAATTAGCCAAGAAGTAAGGTTAGAAGATATTATTGCAAAGAGATTCAACATTGAGGCATGTATCAGTGGAGACTCTCCTTTTAACCCATTGTCTATGTTAGATGTGCAACAATTCTATACTTGTATTTGACTATTTAAGCGAGGAAGTAATATAGATGGGGATGAAAGACAGACTCATGACCAAGCTGGAAATAAACACTGTTGAACATTTTTCTCTTTGATCCTGAGGAATATAAACACATTGGGGTAAAGTTTTCTGAAAAATTTTATGAGTAATGTAAAAAATCTTTTAAATGCTGAAGAAGATAAAAATAGCACTTACATAAGTTCATGACTCTAAGGAAACTGATGGAAATACTCTGAAATTGGGAATGAAGTAAAAGCAGAAGTCTAAGAGGTAATTGAATGGGGCAGCTGCCCACTTACTCCAAATACCTGATCTCTGCTCACTTAAAGCTTTGGACTTAATAACTGCTTAACAGCAAGTCAAAGACAAATATTAGTGTGATTGCATAGTGTGGAATTAAATTCTCTTTGTGAGAAACTCAGATTTTCTAAGACCTAAGTCTAGGAAAGGATAAAATAGTGGACTTCTCTGAAAAGAACTTTTTTGGGGGGAGAGCAAAGGAGGAAGCAGTAGTTTTTCAAAATATTTTTGGCTATAAGGTCAGTGTTCAATGGGACTTGAATTCACATTATTTGTAATTGAAGATCTTTAGTTAAAAGACCTGGGCTTAAAACTTTCTAGGATATAAGAAAGAAGGCAAATTCTTTTGGGTGAACATATTGTCACATCAAGTCTCAACAAATTCCTAGAGAGTTTTAATAACCACATGCTCAAAATCAAAGAGCATTAAACAAATAAATAGACAAGACATTGTAAATGAGGGACAGCAGGATGAATAGACAATACACATAGATGAATATGAGAAATATAATGACTAGTAATTTTATATAAATAAAAATATAGAATAAAAACATGATTCAGAATCAAGCATATAGCTAGATATGCTGGCGCATGCTTATAATCTCAGTACTTGGGAGGCTGAGACAAATCTCAGGTTTGCGGCCAGTCTCAGCTACTTAGTCCCTCCACGACTTAGTGAGACCCTGTTTCAAGATAAAGAATAAAAAGAAATAGGGCTAGGGGTGTAGGTTGGAGGTAGAATGCCCCTGGGTTCAATCCCCAGTACTGCAAAAAAGAAAAAAAAAAGAATCAAATATCTATCAAAGATGAGAAGGCATAGTTGAGAAAAAGAAACATTTTACATACATATGAATCTTCTATAGATCATATAGAGCAATATTTGAGGACAATTGTTACAGAGAAGTTTGCTGGGCAACAGAGTCAGAGGATGGGGAGGAAAGAGGAAAGTGTCGGGTTGGTGGAATGAAAGTCAATCATGCACTCTCTCCCCAAGATCAGAGTGCCTTGAGAAAATTGCAGTAATTAGGGCGGGCTGGTCAGAAGCAGCGCAGATACTTCAGTTATAAAGCTGGATGCTCCATAGGTACCCAGGGAAAGTGGTCCATTTCACAATTACATTGAAGTAATATTATAAGATTGTTTTAATTGGCTGTTTTGATCTCCAAGAAAGTATATATAACTTAGGTAGAATTAATGAAATATACCTTATGCTATTTTCATGTACACATATTAATCTAATAATTCAATAACATTTATTGAATGTCATATATATATGTATATACATGTGTGTATATGTCTATACATACACATGACATTCAAAATTTCTAACTAAAAAGAGAAAGAACTATGGAGTAATCTAGCTATATGTTTGTTTGCACATGACTTCAACTCTTTGAACTCCAGTTTTGCCATTTAGTTTTAGGATTATTGATGGGGTTTATGAATCCCTGAGACCATCAGGTGGAATGAATGTGTAGTAATTGATGGTAACATATAGTTTACTCCTCAGGGAGCTCACAGTATATTAGAAGAGATGAGTGATCCAAATATCAAATTCACCACTTAATTTCCATGTAATTCTTGACAAGTTCAGGTCTGATCCTCGGTTTTTAAGCTATTGAAGTGCCCATTTTAGCCAGATAGACTAAAAGTAGGCCCACATTAAAGTGTTTCACAATTTCCATGTTGCACCATGCTGAAACCACAAAACAGTATCTATTTTAGTGGATGTGCATCAGCAAGATAAGTTGGTATGACTCATACCACTTGCTTAAGCAGATCAGAATCTTTGAGACTTTAATTACAAAATTTCTTTATTTCTCAATTTTTGAGTGCATAAGAACTAGCACACATATAGGGTGTGAAAATTTCCAATAAACAGTCACAGAAAAAAAGTTAGCCAATTAAGATTATATTGTGATGTTGCTTGGAAGTAATTGTGATAGAGAATCCCAGCAAATCTTTTTTGCATAGGGTTATTAAAAAGTACTATTTGCAATTATATTAAGGCTAAAAATAGCAATTATTATATATTGTAAACTTAATAGTTACAACTATGGTACATATGCTCTTTTGGAAAGGAAGGATTATGCCTTATACTACTTTTCTGTAACCTGGGCTGTGTAGCAGACTCTGATTGCAGAGTTAATAAAAAAATGTTAGTGAAAGGACAATTTGATAACATTAATTTTGGGTCTGTCACTATTTCTTGCCCATAAATCTTTGCCTTCTCAAACAAGGCTTTGGCATAAATACAAACAAATGTGGATTTTAAAGAGAAGATCTGTGCATGTGTAGTGAGATGTGGAGGTGAAACAGTAAGTTTTCCAATGCAATTTCCATGCCCATAATTAATTATTTATATATGAATGAAAGTATCTTCAAATATCATGTATAGTTACTTCCTAACCTTTTTCTATTTTCATTGAGCACAAAAGCCATCTTTACAAACTTAAGATTTTTTTTGTGTGATCAATGATCTTATTTCTTATTCATATTCCAAAAGAACAAAAATGTCAGCTTTTTATTTTAAAAGCCTTTTTTTTCCAGGAATGGCCATTCAGTGCTTGTGTTTCTGACTGTGTGCTGCCAATAGTGCTGCTCCTCCTCCTCCTCATTCTTCCTTTTTAATATAGCACACTTTCTATGTTGTTTTGGGCCAGAAGTCAAATACTACAGTACATCTACCTGCAATTTGCTTTGTGGTTTCAACAGCATGAGAGTGCTTACTTCTTTTATTATAAATTTTTATTAGTACATCATTTATTGACAACTCTTTCTTACACAGGACCAATGTTTTTTAAACAGAGTCTCTTTATTTAAAATATTTTTTTTTATTTTAACTGAAACATATCATAGATCAATCAATGAATAGATAAATAGAAATATGGTACCAGGTAATGTTTTTATACATGTATACATTGTATAATATTTAAATCAGATTAAACATATCCATCTCCTCAAATAGTTATCACTACTTCTTTATGGTAAAAACACCCCAAATCCTCTGACAAACACATATACACATAAATATGCATATAATACCATAAACTATTTATTCTATCTAACTATAACTTAGTATCTATGACCAACCCTTTTCCCATCCCTCCCTCTTTGCTACTCTCCCCAGCCTCTGTCCTGGAACCTGCAATCCTTCTGTCTAAGCCTCCCAAGCATGCACTCCTTGCCTGGCTTGTGATCAATGTTTGTAGGTTCCACAGATGAGTAAGATCATGTGATATTAATCTTTCTATGTCTGGTTGATTTCATGGATTATAATGACCTTCACTTCCATCTACATTGTTGCAAATGACAAGATTCTATCTTTTTATTTCTGAATAGTATTGCACTGTTTTGGGTACTGTGTTTTCTATATCCATTTATTCAGTTCATGGGCACTGAGGTTGTTTTCATTTCCTGGGTATTATGAGTAGTGCTGCAATAAATATATGAGTGCAGTTATCTCTTTAACAGAACTATTTTATTTTCTTTGGATATATACCCAGAAGAGGTATTGTTGGATCTTTCTTGAGGAACCACCACACAGTTGTCCACGATGGCTATCCTCAAAGTCGCACCAACAGTATGGGGAGGGGGGAGGCTTCCTTTTCTTCACATCCTGGCCAGTACTTACTATCTTTTCTTTCTTTCTTTCTTTCTTTCTTTCTTTCTTTCTTTCTTTCTTTCTTTCTTTCTTTCTCTCTCTCTCTCTCTCTCTCTCTCTCTCTCTCTCTCTCTCTCTCTCTCTCTCTCTCTCTCTCTCTCTCTCTCTCTCTCTCTCTCTCTCTCTCTCTCTCTCTTTGTGGATTGAACCCAGGGGCATTCTACCTACACCCCTAGCTCTATTTCTTATTCTTTATTTTGAAACAGGGTCTCACTAAGTTGCAGAGGGCCTCACTAAGTAACTGAGGCTGGCCACAAACCCAGATCCTCTGGTCTCAGCATCCCAAGTACTGGGATTACAAGCGTGCACCACCACGTCTGGCTCTTTTCTCATTTTTATAATAGTAATTCTTCTTGGAGTGAGGCGATAACTCTTTGTGGTTTTGACTTGCATTTTCGTGATGATTAGTGATGTTAAGCATTTTTTAATTTACCTATTGGCCATTGTATGTCTTCTTTTGAAATATATCTATTCTACTGCCCATTTTTAAGCTGGATACTTTTTTTTTTTTTGCCATTGAGTTGAGTCCCTATATATTCTGGTTATTAAATTTGTCGGATGTATAATTTTCAAATATTTTCTCCCATTTTTGTGGGTAATCTTTTGACTGTACTGGTTCTT
Organism: Graphiurus murinus; assembly: GCA_004027655.1. Lineage (NCBI taxonomy): Eukaryota > Metazoa > Chordata > Mammalia > Rodentia > Gliridae > Graphiurus > Graphiurus murinus. The sequence goes on from PVLC010013907.1 coordinate 13,967, forward strand.
CTTTTCTGAGCACAAGTTTTAGCTTAATGAAATCCCATTTGTGTATTATTATTTGCCACAGCTCCTTAATAGCTGAATCTTGAGCAAGGCTCCATCCGCTGGAGTCCTGCAAGGCAGATGATTCCAAAAGAAGGAATGCGTGGCATATCCCACTTTGCATTATGTTATATTCTGGGAAATTTTGGGGTGCTTTGGGTTTTGCTTTCACATTAATTGTAAAAGAAAATTTCTTAGAAACACAACATAGCCAGAAGGATAGTGATTTCTCAATATTAGCTGAAAAAGCAGTGCCTCGAGACAACCCATAAGAAATTCATTAACCACATACAAACAGTAGTCAGGAAACGAGCTTTGCAAGCTTAGTTACTAAATAGCCTTATGTTCCCTCTCAGCACACAGGTATAGAAACAAAATAAGCCAAAGAGATTTAGGTCTACTATTATATCTATGGTAAAGAAAGCTTTAAGACAGATAGTCTTTGCCTACTTCCACCTGGTCTCCCTGGAATTTCACAGGATACATTAACTCTCTAGCTGCCTGAGAAAATGATAAGAACATTGCTTAAAGGAGCTAAACAAATAGTAAAGATTTAAACTAATGGATAGAGACTATTTGTTGTTAACCTTTAATACTGCTTTGTACTAAAAGAATCTTTATATACATATTGCATTTTGTAACCTTTACTGTTTTCTTAACCCCATTAAATGTCATGGGAAATGGCTTTTCTAGTTAAAGATGTACCTACTCAACCTTTAGACTGTAAAAATTCCTGTTCTATATGCCTCACTGCAAAAAAGATAGTATAAAAAACAACTACTAACAAGCAATAAACAGGTATGCTTCTATACTATATTTGGTATGAGCATATTCTCACTACCTCATCTCATTCCACACCTATTGAAGGACCCCTGACCCCACTGCCTGAAGGACTGGACCTCGACAATTATTATTATTATTATTATTATTATTATTATTATTATTCTTTTGTTTTCTGTGCTTTTGAGATCCTGTTCAAAAAAACCCTTGCCCATTCTAATGACCTAAAGAATTTCCTGTAAGTTTTCTTCTAGTAGTTTTATAGTTTCAATTCTTCCATTTAGGTCTTTAATCTATTTTGAATGGAGGAGCAAGGGGCTAGGTTCCTATTGTCTGCTTCAAGGGCATATTTCCCCGAGACTGGAAGGCCACCCACCTAGTCCTCTCTTTAAAAGTTTCCACCTTCCAGCAGTGCCACACTGGGGGTCAAGCCTTTAACACATGGACCTTTAGAGGTTTACAATCCAAACTATAGCATTTTGCCAGAAAAAAAAATATTACTTACAGATAGAAACATATAGAAAAAGAAAGTCACAGGTATGACTATGTCCTTTTCAGAAGACATGTTTTATATATCATCTTTCAACTGACCATTCATTGTTCATATTCAATGTAGTCCTACTCTAATTTCACTTGCTCTGTGTCCATGAAACAGAGGTATATACAAAATTGTTTAGGAGAATAAGTAGAAATAAACAGCATTGCTGCTATGTCTTTCTGATAAAACAAGTGTATGTTTTGGCTGTAGGTGACTTCTATCTGTGCATCTCATCCTTGTTCAAGAATCAACTCTGGTTCTCATCACTACAGCATCTCCTGAGAAGGTAGCTATGAGAGGGAGGGAGGAGAATGGGAGGGCAGAGAAGAGGAGGAAAAAGGGATTCTATGAACACTGTATTATCCAGGATTCAATAGTGAGATCCTTTTATACACTCACACCCTATCGTAAGTGTGTTAACCTGGTACCCCATCTCTTTTATTTTGCTTCACATTGTGTGCTTCTGATTGATATGGTAAACCATGTTATTTGAGCATAATGATTTAGTCTTTGTTTCTGTTCTAAAACTTCTAGGATAGTAATTGGGGGCTATTATTTCATCAAGGTAATTTCCTACAAAACAATTACCACAGTTACAAAACCAATGATATTTTAATCAATGATGACAGCCTTGCATTTGGTATAATTGACATATGTCTGAGTGCTTCAAAATCTGATTTTGATAAATACATTGGTGAAAGGTTGAAAAATATCAATAAAAAGTGATTGTAGCATAAATACACATATAAATCAGAGTGAAGCAACAAAAATTATTAAATTATTTCATGATAATTATAAGGAGCTATTAAAGACATATTACATGCATATCTACACATATATAGCTGTATATGTATGAAAGATGTATCAAAATATATAGCATATATTTATATACAGAAGCATTTATAAGTAGTATAAATATATACATATGTTTATACATATGTGTACATGTGTAAACATATGTATACATTTATACATAAATATATAAGTTCTTAGATTTTGAGTCTAGCAAGAATTAAAAACTATGAAATAACAGGTCAAATTGTTTTTTGACAAAATAAACATAACAAACACTTACTGAGGTCTATTATTTGACAGCAAAAGTCAAAATCAATGACAGCGTAACTTTGTCTTTTGACATAGACATGTTGTTGGCATTGACTCTTGCTTATATCTTTTTGTTAGAGTGATGTGTTTTTACAGCACATACATTTACCCAGGTATGGTGGTGCATATTTGCAAATCCAGCTACTCAGCAAACTAGGCGGGAGTTTGAGGCCAACCTGGGCAACTTCATGAGATCCATCTCATTACAAAAAGAAGAAAAAATGCATACATTTAAGCTACAGAACTAGCTGGGCGTGGTGGTGCATGCTTGTAATCCCAGCATTTGGGAGGCTGAGACCAGAGGATCCGGGTTCGCAGCCAGCCTCAGCTACCTAGTGAGGCACTCCACAACTTAGTGAGACCTGGTTTCAAAATAAAGAATAAAAAATAGGGCTGGGGGTATAGCTCGAAGGTAGAATGCCCCTGAGTTCAATCCCCAGTACTGCAATAATAATAATAATGATAATAACAATAATAATAATAATAATAATAATAATAAGCTACAGAACTAATATATGTGTATTTGCCATGTGTCAGCAAATACATATGCTAGAAAGTAAAATTCTCTTTTACAACTTGTCACTGAAGTAAATGCCAACAAGATCCATTCATGGTGTATACACCCATAATACATTTTTGTATTACAAGTCTAAGTAGGGTAATTTTTTGAATTGGATTTTGGCTGATAAGGTCAACTTTAAAAGACTATTCAGAATAGTATTGTTAGCACATGAACTTATCTCTTGGTTCTGTTTACATCTCTCCTCCTTTCTACTAAGTGCCAGTGCACTTAATATTACATGTGTTTAAAAACTCTAGTATAATTAAGTGTATTCTGATTGTTTTTGACTCATCTCCACCAAGAAATCAGATGTTTCCTTCCTTCATGGGCGAACTCAGACAACTCAGTTTAAACAAACTCGCCCTTGTCTCTTTAGGAACAGGCCAGAATCTGTCAGGCCTCAGCTTTGCTACTTTGCTATTTCAAACCTGCTACAATCCTCTGCCAACCTTTTATTGTCACTTTATTCAAATGCTCCATGTAGCAGGGCTGCCATATAGCAGACTCATTCCAGAAAGACGAGGGGATCAGGAAAAAGCAACTGAAGGCAACTGATGAGTTTCCTCCCTGGTGGTTCCTAAAATTACCCCGAGCAACCAAAACTGGACTGAGAAACACTGCTGGTCTCCTTGTGGTTTCTTTCCCCCTCGTGAACCCTTTGGTTTAGAAGCAGTGGAGTGTGGTAGTTAACTGAGAGGCAGCAGAAGGTAGAGGTCTGTTCTCAAGCTGGACTACATGAGTTTTAGTCCTTGCTGGGCCGATTGCCATGTGACATGAAGCAAGTCATATAGTCTCTCTAGGCCTCAGTGTCTCCGTTTTCTGATATGGAGATAATAATGGCCCATATCTTGTAGCATGGTTCTGAGGATTTCATGAGCTCACATATGTGCTCACATTGTATCCATGTATGGAATATAACACTGGACCCCACAAATAAGTGTAATAAAAATAATTAATAAAATTTTTAAAATTGTGTTTAGCACAGTACCAGGGGCACACTGGAAGAGCTACAGAAGTAACAGTCAACATCCCTGCACCGCTAAAGATTCAGCAGTTCCTAAAGCTTTTAAAGTGTAACCACTAAGAGCAAGTGTAGTCTTCTATTGACAGGACTTCAAGAAAAGACCTAGGAGCAACCTTGATGTTTAACCTCACATTTTAAGCACACTTTATCCAAAGTGGAAATTTGAGAGATCTTGGGCAGGCCATATTTTTCCAAAGACTAGAAGATCAACTTGTTCTTGGCCTGTAATTTAATCTTAGTAGGACAAAAATTAAGGCCACTGCCATAGATCTTGAACATCTTGAACACTAAGTCAGATGAGTTAATATTTAACTTCTTCTTTGTTGTCTCGAAAGCTACAGAAAACATTTATGAGTAATTTATTTTAAAGACAACTGTAAAAATGGCAAATATTTTCTTTTAAAAAATCAGCTACTGAAAATTTATTTAATTGGGATTTTGTTGTTAATTCTTTGAATTAAAGGAATTATTCTTACAGTCACGTCTGTGAAGTTTAGTTAATTTTTAACTTCTTCTTACATTACAACTTGACAAGTTATCTTAAGGCAGTTTCAAATTATTTCATCAATCTTGGTATTTGCTTTTAATTTATGCAGTGGAATTTACTTGTTCATTGGATTGAATAATTTTTGATATCTTGCCAAATAGTCTGTAGCAATTTGAAAATATAAGTTGCATATATTAGACTTTTCCATCTGAATGCAATATAACAGAAACAAATTACACAGCAAACTCAACCTCATTGAATTGCAGGAACTCATGACTAGTTCAAAAATTTCTTTTTTGTCTGTAATTAAGAAAACAAAGCTGGGCGTGGTGGCACACACTTGTAACCCAGCATTTGGGAGGCTGAGACCAGAGGATCTCAGGTTCTCAGGTTCGTGGCCAGCCTCAGCTACCTAGTGAGTCACTCTGCAACTTAGTGAGACCCTGTTTCAAAATAAAGAATAAAAAATAGGGCTGGGGGTATAGCTCGGAGGTAGAATGCCCCTGAGTTCAATCCCCAGTATTGCAGAAAAAAAAAAAAGAAAACAAATTTGACCTATATATTTGGGAATCAAGCAATAGGCGATAATAATTTTCTGTTTCACTATATTGTTACTTATGGTATCTTCCTAATCTGACATCTATATCCTATATACTATATACAAAGTATAATGTACATTTCTCTCCCTACATATATATATATATATATATATATATATATATATATATATGGATATATATATATATGACTTACTATATTAGAAGTTGAATCAATAATTATAGAATTATTTTATTCTTCTTATATACTCAGATTGTTTTAAAAATTCAGCCTATAGCCAGCAGTGGTAGGTCACAGCTATAATTGCAGCTCTTGGTCGGCAGAGACAAGAGTATCCTAGGTTCAAGGCTAGCATTAGCAACCTAGTGAGACCCTCAGAAGCTTATCAAGACCCTATCTCAAAAAAAATTTAGGGGCTGGGTGTAGTTCAGAGGTAGAGTATCCCTGAGTTTAATCTCTTGTACAAAAAAATAAATAAATAAAATAAAAAGGAAGGAAAAAGAAAAAAAAAAAGAAAACCCAAATCCAAACAATGACCACAGAATCCCAAACTTAGCCTACAAAAACAGTTCCATCAGCTTCCTTGTGCTGTGAAAATCCTCCAGCAGCTCAGAACATTCAGCGCTTTGTAGTGGCTGCAATGTATTAAAAATGTGCTGTCAGACATGGATACCCCTCAGTCCTGGGGAGGGACAGCCAGTCATGTCAGGAGCTCACCAGCTAGTGAGCCCCAGCTGAGAGGAACTTCCTGTAGAGCTCCTGGGCAGTCCAAGAGGATCGAATCTGGGTTATGATGTGTCCTCTGGCTACAGCAATCTTGCTGGTTGGGGCTGGGTGTGACCAGTGAAGGAGGTGGGAGAGAAATCACCTTGCAGGAGTATAGAAAGCTTTGTGGTGGTCCAAGTGGAGGGTGGGGGTATGATGTCTGCATCTCTATTGCAGATCTCCATCTTCATGCATATTTGTCCGGCCTTAGTTCCTACATAGTTGTTATGTGTCTGCCATGGAATATAATCCATCTTCAAAAGGCTGCCCGGATTTGAAATCCTTCAGCATTGAAGTCGCCAGTGCTACCTTGTTTTGGACCTTACCTTGTAAGGATTCCTTCATCTCTTTAAACATAATTACCAACTATAGTAAAAATTTGAATGGTTGTTAAAATAAACCCTTTAATATATTTTCACTAACTTATTTTATTGATTGTGACTAAAGTTTGATGTTTTAACAATAAAAAGCCTATCAGTTATTATGTCCAATATAAAACTTATATGGGAAAAGTAAGTTTATGGAGACAAACTCGATTTCTCATAAAAATAAATGGTTTTACGTAGAATCTTATGCACAATTAATATTTAGTCATTTTCAATGCTTTTGTTTTAATTTTATCATGTTTATGGGATGACCACAGAACGTAGTTACATTTTTACTTAAGCTCCAAGAAGCCCTATCATTTTCTCTCTGCGTTGACTGAAAGTTTGGGAGCACCAAGTTTCTATGTCCACCAGGGATTTCCAGTGATTCACATTCGTGCCAGAATCTCCCAAGCGCTCTGAAGACCAGGCGGGAGGCCTTTTCCTCCTGCACGCAGATCACTCAACCTCAGAAAACTCCTCTTCAACCTGGTAACACATCTCAGATGGGACCCTGTGGAACGTTTTTACACCCCACTACATATTAGACTGGGAAGGAACCAAGCGATCCCAGAGAGGTTCAGTTCCTGCAAATGCATCAGCCTTGCCAACTGCCCTGGAAAACCGGTCACTCTGGTGTCCTCTTCCAACGTTTCTTCAGCAAGACTTGGTGAACTTCTCTCTTGCAGCCCTTGCTGCCTGGGGGAAAGGGGCTGGTCTGGAGTAGCCACTCATCCCGATCCTACTTCTTTTTTCCCCCTTCCTCTGGGAAAATGCAGCGCCCAGGCCTTGCGGGCTTGGCTGCGGGCGCCTCGGAGGCGGTGCCAGCACAATGTGTATGTAGCGGTGGGTGCTCTAAGGCATCTCGTGTGACTTCTCCGCAGGTGTCCCCGGAGGGAGGTAGCCACAGCCAGTAGGTGGCTGAGAGAGGCGGGGCTGGCGCTTCGGGACCTCCTCCCGCTTGCCCTGCAAGTTCTGCGCCCCAGGGCCTGGCTGTGGCAGAAACTAGCCCGCCGACTCTGGGGAAGTCGTGACACCTGGGACTCCCGGAGCCCGCTGCCTTCCGCCCCTCCCCCGGCCTCTGCGGGCGGTGTTTATCCTCTCGCCAGGGCTCCGGGCTGTTTCTCTTTCACTTTAGCTGGGGGTGGGACTCCCCGGGTGGAAGGCGGCCGGGAGAATCCCGGCAGACGCGCTCGCCAGCTGCAGCCCTCCGTCCGGCTGCTCAGGCTGCCACCTCCCAGATTGCAAACAGGTGTCGATGGAGGTACAGAGCTTGGCTTGTCTGCTCGGGGAAGGGAGGTGGTGGTGGTGGTGGACAAGGCGATGAAATTCCCCCTCACCCCCCTTTCCCAAAGCCTATGCCCCGGGCAGAGCTCCAGCTCTACTCACGCGTCTACTCTCAAGCCGCGGGCCAGGCGTCCCGCCCTCTTGACCAGTACTTCAAAGTGGGATTCCCGGGCTAGGAGCGGAGGTTTTTCCCTTTCTGACCCAGTACTGCTCTCTTGGGTTCTCCTCCTCATATCCCCGCTTCCGGAAGAGCTCAGATTGCACTTGGTTTTGCGCCTGGAGCGCGTCTCGCTGGCCTCTGCGCTCTTTCCCTGTTCCCCGGTGCGGGCGGGCGAGCGGGTGACAGCACCCCGCACTCCACCTACTCGCGGGAGGCTGGTGGAGCCTGAGCGACCGGCATCTGACTGCCCCGCGCGCGGAGTCCCGCACCTAACTGAGCTCAGGAGAAGTCAGGGAAAGGTACCGCGGTTCTCTGCTTCCTCCGGGTCGCCTCTGAAACTCCTGCCCCGCCCAGCGAACCTGGGCGAGCGCTGTGCGCCCTTCTTTCTCATTGCCTTTGCAAAATCAAATTACATCTCTCTCCTCTGATCCGGACTTGTCTTATAGAGAGAAATTTGAGCGCTTGGCACCGGGCCTACGCTGACCCTTGTAACTTCTGCATAAGTCGCTTCTCTCTTATGAGAGGAGAATCTAGAATGTCAGATAAACTTGGAATAAATGTGGGAGAATTGTGTTAAAAGAAAGTCCTTATTCAAGGGGCTTTAAATGAATATCCAGCTATTTTTTTTTCCAGATGTAATTGAGCCTGCATTTTTTCAAGAATATGTGACTCACTTGAATTGAATTTATGTAATTCTAGGTGTTTAAATTTATGTTTACTTTAAAGTGTGTGTAAAGCAAAGTAATTCTTGAAATGATGCTCCTAGCAGATTCTTGGGTGAGTCAGAAGTTAAAACTGGAAGCAAAGTGGTTGTCGCCAGCTATTTTCCATTAGGCATTTGTATACTAGTTTTAATTTTGCAGTACTAGCTAGCAGCCACTATTTATAAATTATTGTCACCTTCATCTTTTCAGTGTATGGAAAAAGGCCTTATGGACCTCGCTGAATTCTTGCGTTAGGATTAGGGAATAAACAGATTAGATAGACATGATTATGCAGAAGCTACAGGGTGGACCATTCTATTGAGATCATCAGCATACAACACACATTAAAATGTAAACTCCTTTCCTTTTCTTAATAGGCAGTGCAGTGGGCATGGTAGACAGAGGGTGGAGGCAGAAAGGAAGAAAGGATTATGTAAAGGGACTGAACACAGAACAATAGTCACTTTAGGTCTTTAAAATGAAGGAGAAAAGGCCAAAGCTTTTCTTAAAGAAGTCAGCAACTTCTTCAGGTTCCTTAGGGTTGTGTCTTAGTGTCACGTCCTTGTGATTCTCTTTTTGTCCTTTCAGTTGGACTCACAACTGCCTTTCCTGCCAACTGCCTCTCCTGCAGTCGGATCTGCTTTGCAACAGTGCCAGGGAGGGCCTGGGTTGGCCTGAGCTTCAGAACCTCTGAGAGGCAGGGCGTTTTCACCGCTTTGGTCACTGCTCTGTGCTATCTTGGAGTGGCAGCTTCAAACTCTGATTTCTCGGTTGGAATTTTCATGCAGATTTTTGGTAGTTCTTTCTTTTTTTTTTTTTTTTTAATAATATGATGCTTTTTGTTTTAATTGTTGAAGTTACTATAGCAAAGGTCAACAGCTCTATTGGAAGACATAATGTTTGTCAGTCAACTGTGTGTTCATAAACTACTTTAGAGGGTGGAGAGAAACGGTGGTCTCAAGTTTATTGAAACAGAGCTTGAAAAATGGAAGGTTTTAACCCTAGGAGAGTCTGAGGCTCAGGTTTGCTGCCTCTGATGAGTTTTAGGAAGGCTATAAAAGGAGCCTTGACATTTGTGTGTGTGTGTGTGTGTGTGTGTGTGTGTGTGTGTGTGTGTGTGTGTGTGTGTGTGTGTTTTCTTCAGGAAAATGTTTTGACTCCAAACAATTTTAAAACTTCTTAGTACTTAGAAGAATGTCATTTTTCCACCTGTTATTTCTCCTGGAGTTCTCTGTTGTTTTTTATTATGTACCTATTCCTCTGAAGGCTAGTTAATGATAATCTAGAGAGTACTGTTTTCGTATTCACAGCTTGAATTTTAGGCAATAATATGAATAATAGCCAACACCTCTTGAGTGTTTATATACCAAAAATTGTTCTAAACATGTTTTCTTCTTCTTCCTCTCCTCTTCCTCCTCCTTCAATTATGTGGTAGTCCTGAAAATGTAACTCAGGACCTTGAGCATGCCGGGCAAATGCTCTACCATTGGGCAACATCCCCTGCTTCCTTAAAAGGCATTTAAAAATCATCATAATGAACTTATGTGGTGAAGACTACATTTTGTAGCTGAAGAATTTGGAGTATAGGATAACTAAATAACTTTCCGAAGATAATAATAGGACTAGTAAATGGTAGAGCTGTAATTCCAACCCAGACAGGTTTCAGATTGCTGGTATTTATAAAGAATGGTATTATTTGCATTGAAATATTCCCCACAATTTAACAATGACAATCATATTTCATTTTGAGGCAATGTTAGAGTGATAGACTTTTGGTTTTAAGTAATGCTTATGTGGTACTGTGCAATTGAGACATTATTACATATATAAAAGCTTATCTTTTCAATCAAGTAATATTCACATAAGTATATGTGTTTGGTTCCTTGGAGAATTTTTTAGAGTCCCTGAATAAGACATATGTCTAATTTGCATTAGTTGCTGCTGATAGCAATTGACTGATAGTAGGCAAAGTTGGATTGATCTGTATCTTAATGTATCTACCTATTCATCTACCCATCCATTCAAGTAGAAGGCTAGGATTCATGGAGAGACCAGAATAGAGGATTTTCCTATTAGATCACAACTACAGGTGATGTAGTTAACTATGTGGGAAGCTCCCTTTTCAGAAAGCTGTGTGATAGCAGGGTTGGGAAGAAACAAACTTCTTTCTTTAGCTCAACAATAGATGTTGGACTTACCCAGTGATTGCAGTAAATGCATGAGGCTATTGAAATCGAACGTTGCTTAAATTCTTTTGAATTGATTGGGTAGAAAAATCTGTAGAGAAAATTGGTGGTGTTAGTGAGTACTGGAATGTATTAACTAACTACTAATAACTTGATGGTATGTTTCACTAATTAACTGTCATCAAGAATATGTATGTATGTACATTTGCATATATGTATATTATATATTCTATATGTGAGAATAGACATATACATATGCATATGTATGTAAATGTGTGTGTGTTTGTGTGTGCACACACTCACTATGACTTGTTAACAGCTGTGCACAAATATAAAGACTATTTTTACTGTTTCCAGTTGTATTGAATGGGGTAACAGGGGATAGCCAAGAAATCTTGACAGAGAAACTGAAGTACAGGAACCTAATGTGAATCTGAAAGTTATAAAAAGGAAGCTATATTTCAGGCAATGACCTCACTACATTCCAATAATAACTGCATTTTTATCTTCACTGTACAAAATAAATGACACTGGCACACAGAGTTTCACTTGGGCCGGGACACGGCTAGTAAGACATTTTGTTGAGATTTATTTTGATTACCAATTTCATGCTTTTTTTTGGAGGGGGGGTATCACATGTTTTCTTTTCCAGGGAAATTCAAGTGTTCAGTATAATGAAAACTACAATGCCCATGTACTTGCCATGAATAGATGCTGGCCACTATTTGGGGGGATTAAATGCTATTTATTACTTACCTTTATGTTAAGGAATGTTATCTTGTTTTTAAGTTATTCATTGCTGGAATCAGAAATAGGAAATTAGAGGCTTTTTGAGCTCAGTTCAATTCAACAGTATGCTTTGTATGCATTTTACATCTGGAGGCAGAGTATTTGTATGCATATATTTTACAGTGTTTTATCCCGCTGCAGAGGTGGAAAGAAGACTGTATGTAGACAATATTTTAAAAAAAGAAGAGCCAAAAAGTCTGAATGCAATGCATAGTTTTTTTCTTCTGCAAATGTTAATGGTTATTCCAAGTCTTAACAGATTGCCCACAAGATCAGGAGAGTGCTAGCAATTATTTTGTCAAATGGAATTGAAACTGAAAATGGTCCAAGAAGAAAAAAAATGTGATTGTAGCATTGATAAGTTGAGAGAGGGAAACTCAACTTATCATTATAACACACACACACACACAAATCCTAGAGAAAGTATAGATCCTTTACACCACCGAGTTATACTTCTCCTCTCTGGGCACTTTACTCATGTACCTTCTAATTGAAATGTGAAAAATGAAGTAGTTCCTAGACACTGTTAACAATATCTTCTAGAATTTTCCAATAATTCTTTAATTGAACATTTTACAGCTATGGATATTACAATGTATTTTCCATTTTTCCCACTCTCTTTCAACAAAAACAAATATATAAATTGGAACCAAATTTTTAATTATTTTATTGTTAAGAATGATTTGTGGTATCCAGGCACAGTGGTACATGCCTGTAATCCTAGTACTTGGGAGGCTGATACTCGAGGACAGCTTCTACAATTTAGGGGGACCCTAAAAATATTAAAAATAACATAGGGCTGGAGTTGTAACTCAGAGGTAAAGTGCCCCTAAGGATGTAGCTCTAAGGTACAGCACACAGTATCTTTCTCTCTTTCTCTCTCTCTCTCTCTCTCTCTCTCTCTCACACACACACACACACACACACACACACACACATGCACGCACACACTTTTGTGGTTATTTTAAATATTATCAGTTTACAATTAACCAAAGTAACCTACTAAGTTTTGACAGGTAATAATTAGGCAAAAAAATTAAGCTATACTAGAAATGTGTATGATAGGCTAGACATGGATATGACTGATTAAAGATAGCTTTCTGTATCTATAGCTTTGATCAAAGACAACTTCTCTTATGTCAGTTTTTCAAATTGCTCCTTACGTGGCACCCTGGCCAGGCAAGGCCTGTGGTGAGATTCTGGGTTGGGGAGGGATATGTCATTCTTTTATTAAGTAGGAGAAGGGTGAGTATGAAAGAGGAAGTGGGAATGGAGAACTTGCTAGAGATCGGCTTGCCTCAGACACCTCAAGCATCCCTGATACAAAGGGGCTCCTACAGAGGCGTGGCATTTGATTCCTTTAGTATTTTGTACCTACATACCCCTCAGGAGAATGGTGGGGTACCAGCCGGGTGTGTTCTCCAGTTGGGAGATCTCTGATCTTGTTCAGCCCCCCTGCAAACACTCCTTGTCTTCTGGATTGCTGTGGCTTACTGCACTTAAAGCGAAGTATTGAGGGCAGAGTGGGGAGAAAAACTTAGTTGGGCTGCTGTAGCAGCTCCCTCCTGGGGAGGGGGGGTTGGGAAATGTGTTCTATCAGGGCTTTCATAGAGTCTGCATCCTCACCTCCTCTCATAGCCTCAGCTCTAGCCACACTGCCCCTGTCTTCTGCACACACTTGTCATTCTTTGTCAGCCATCCTGGTTCCTCCACAAAGTACCTACTCTCTATACCTTGTCTTTCTCCAGCTACTGCCCAGGCAGAATGATTTCTTCCTTTTGTAAATTCACTACATTCCCCTGTAATGGTTTTTAGGTCTGTAGATTCATTTGTTATCTGTCTATCTCTATGGTTACATTATGAATGAAGACAGGAGCCTATGCCCTGTGTGCCTAGAAGAGGGCTGCTCACCTAAGCAATGGACATTGACTTCAATGGGAGCCAATCAGATCATGCAAAAGTTGGGCAGCTAAGCAGAGGAGTATAAAGGAGGTAGGGGACATACATAATAAAGCAAAAACAATGTTGGATCAATGTAATGCAAACTATTTTAGGAACATTAGTTTGGGATAGAATTTATTGATGGAAAAGACAAATCAGAGATAAGGAAACTAGCTGGAAATCCATCCATTAATTCAAATGTAGAGTCTCATTCCCATTATCTATTCAAGGACATAGCTCTGGTAATTTGTTCTTTCCATTTTTTTTTTCTTTCTTTCTCTCTACTAGGTCTTTCCCATTACCATATCATCATGCTTTAATTTCTCCTATTAAGGAAAATAACCTCTCTTTCTTCCCTCCTGTTTCTTTTCATTCCTGCCTGGGTTTTCTGCTCATGTTTTCTAGGAAAACTTTTACAGTTAAATGTATTCTCTGGAAATCCTCTCTTTTTGTCCTCTCTTGAATCAGCCATACTGTCAGCCCCAGAAGTCCATTGACAGTGCACTTGTCAAGGGTGCCAGGGACCTCCGGGTTGTTAAATCTCCTGCTTATTTCTCAGTTCCTCTGTGCTCTTTCAGCAGGACCTGAGAGCTCTTCCCTTGCCTTCCAAGCTTCTCTCTTTATTTCCCATTTATCTCAGCAGCAACTAATTCAGTGTCACTGGCTAGTTTTTTAGTTTCTTTCCCTAACTTGTAAGTAGAGAGTCTGAGAGCTAAAACCTGAGGCCTTTTCTCTATCTCCACTAATTCCTTTGATGATCTCATCTGGTCTCATGCCTTTGTATACTGATGATTCATAATTTTATGTCTCTAGCCATGATTTCTCCTCTGAACTCCAGACTTCTATCCAAAGTCTATTGAGCATCTCTGATTAGATGTCAAATATTCATTAAACTTGTGACGTTAGTTCTGTCTACCTCTCCCACAGTCTTCCCCCATCTTACTTGATGTTAATCCCATTCTTTAAATTGCATAGACACTCAATCAATGAATCACCAAGCAATCTTGGAGCTATACTTGACTTCTCTTTTTCTTGTAACACAGGGAATATTTTTTTTTGTGTGTGTGGTACTGGAGATTTAACCCAGGGGAATTCTACCTCCAGGCTATGCCCCCAGTCCTATTTTTTATTCTTTGTTTTGAAACAGGGTCTCACTAAGTTGCGGAGAGCTTCACTAAGTAGCTGAGGCTGGCTGCGAACCCGGATCCTCCGGTCTCAGCCTCCCAAGTACTGGGATTACAAGCGTGTGCCACCACACCCGGCACCACAGGGAATCTGCCAACAAATTTAGCTATGTACCCCACCTTTGACCTCTTCTCACTGCCGCCATTGTTGCCACCTGGGCTCCCAAACACTATCATTTCTCACAATATAATTGTAAGGACTAGTCTCTCTGATCCGCCACTTGGCTTCACTCAGTCTCTCCAGCATGTTCTTAACACAGCAGCCAGATGGTTTCAGTTATCTGTCCCTGCATTAAAAATGACCACTACCACTACAACAACAACAACAACAACAACAAAAAGCCCAAAACAAAAAATTGTAAATAAAACAACAGACCAGACCCAGTGGCTTAAAAAAAAACCAGTAAAGCCAGGTGCTTTAGTGCCTATAATCTTAGTATTTGGGAGGCTGATACAGGAGTATCAGAAGTTCAAGGCCAGTTTCAGCAACTTAGCAAGATCTTGTTTCAAAATAAAAATGTAAAAGGCCTGGGGCTGTTGCTCAGAGACAGAAGGCCCCTGTGTTCAATCCCCAGTACAGAAACAAAAACAAAAACCAACCAAACAACAACAGCAATTTTTTATCTGTCACAATTCTGCAATCTAGGGAACTTTCTGCTGGTTGACTCCTTAGCTAGGATGATTAGAAAGCTAAAGGCCAGCTAGGCATCTGCCTTCCTTTTTGTGACCTCCCCAAATAGTTAACATGGATTTCTTTATATTACATTGGTCTTAGGTAGCTGGAGTTGTTAAGTGATAACTGTGTTAGTTAGCTTTTTATCATTGTGACAAAATACTTGGGATAATCAGTTTGTAGGGAAGAAAGGTTCATTTTGGCTCATAGTCTTGGAGGTTTAAGTTCATGGTCAGTTGGCTCTTTTGCACCTGGGCCTGTAGTGAGGCAGTGTGTCATGGCAGGAGCCTGTGGCCGAGGAAACTTCTCACCTCATGGCAGCCAGAACTTAATTGAGAGAGAAAGGAAGGGCCAGTGTCCCAGCATCTCCTTTAAGAGCCTACTCCCAACTTCCTCCTACAAGGCTTCCCCTCTTAAAGGCTCTACCATTTCCCAGTAACTCTGTAGGCTGGAGCAAAATCTTCAACATATGAGCTTTTGGGAGACATTCATTATCCATACACTAGAAGTGACTAACTTCCAAGACACTTTCCTCCATACACACACACACACACACACACACACACACACACACACACACATCATAGCTTATCCCATTATGTTATCAAGCTTATAATTAAAGTCTTTAAAATAGAGCTCTAAGTATAGATACAATTTCTCTGGTTTCTTGAGTGCTGAGACCTGTAAACTAAAAGGATAGGTTATTTGCCACCTTCCCCTGATCCCAACATGCAATGATAAGACAAAGCTAGGGCAATTGCTATATAAATGGTACCATATACAAATTTAAAAAAGGGAGCCAGGCGTGGTGGCGCATGCTTATAATCCCAGCATTTGGGAGGCTGAAACTGGAGACTCCGGATTCACGGCCAGCCTCAGCTACCTAGTGAGGCACTCCACAACTTAGTGAGACCCTGTTTCAAAATAAAGAATAAAAACTATGGCGTGGTGTACAGCTTGGAGGTAGAATGCCCCTGAGTTCAGTCCCCAGAACCGAAAAAAAAAATTAATGAAGGAAGATAGGTAGCAAGGTAGCAGTCATTCCTCCATAGCAGTTTTGTGTCTATTCAGGCCCAAGTCTTTAGTTCTCCTTGCTTTGGAAGCAGGGCTCCTGAGTGAGGCTCAAGTTTATTCCCCAGGAATGGTTCTCCATAGATTTTTAACTTCACTCTTTGGACTTTCAACTCCTCTTATTCTTCTTTTCTTTCCCATAAAAAAAATAACTTACACTTGGAGTTGAGTAGCTTGCTTCCTGCTCTTAGAGACCTTTTGTATATTCCCTTTTTGTTTGGCTGTTGTTTTGTTTCTTGCTTATAAGTTCAGATCTCTTTAAAACCTTGGGGGCTTCCTTTGAATTTGACTGAGGTTCAGTCCATTAGATAAAAGACCTACCAACAGAACTCTAGGAAACTGGCTCCTCTTTACTTTGTCTAGAAGACAGAATGCTGCAGAAGAAGCCCTGAAGGTTCTTAGGATTCCCTTTGACTAGCTGACAAGGTCTACAGGGTACCACTTTAAAACTTCCCAAGGTCTTAATTGAAGGGTCTTCTAGCTGCCAGCTTGATTTGATCTTTAACCTGAGAGCACAGTGTATTAGTAAACCTTTGCCCTATGACCACTTGTTTCTCTGAATGTCTTTTACTGCCTTAGAAAGGCAAGAATAAGTTTTATTTTCACACCTAACAAATCTTGGGTTGAACTATTTCCTCTAAATCCTTCTTGAATTTTTTTTTCTTATCATTCTTTTCCTGTATTTAATCACATGAAACTAAGCAAAGCCAATGGTCACTTTCGGAAGTATATTTTCTTTTTTTCTATATAACTATAGGTTGCAGTGCTGCCAGCATCTTATCATAGCATGAGTTGTCCTCTGTCCAGACTGCAGTAACAATTTCATCACCCCCTTTCTGCCCATGCTAACAATGCCCTTCCTTCTCTTCAGGTATCCACCCACTACCTAGGCTTGTATCAGTTCCAGGTTCCATTATTAATTGCTTTGTAATAAACTAGCCCAAACATGGTGGTATAAAACAGGAACCATTTTATTTTCTCAAAGTTAAAAATTTGGACAAGACAAAAGGTTGATAATTTTTTTTTTCCTACTCCACAATATCTCTGGCCTCAATGGTGGGACCCAAAAGATGTCTGAGACTGCTCAAGTCATTGGTTCATTCATATCCATGTGGCCTTAGGTCCACCTGTTGACTCTTAGGTCCCTTGGTTGTCTCTTCCACTTGGCCTTGCTGATGATTGTCTAGATTGAGCCTTCTCATTACATGATAATCTCAGAGCTGTGAGACTCTTACATGGTACTCAACTTCTAGAGGAGAAATAGTTGCTGCAAGCTCATAGGGAGTTGAATTCCTAGACCGTCACGCTTGTTTCATTCTTCTGGACAAAGAATGTCAAACAGCCATCTCCTATACAAGGGGAGAGGGCGCAGATTTCACCTCTTGATGAACAGAGTATAATGCATGTTCTGGGGAAGGGGGAAAGATAGTGATTTATGTAGCTAGTTTTAGAGAATATCTGCTAAAAATAAGATCCTGTTAAAGTATTAATCAGGTGATATTACTCCCTTTATTTAAAACCTTCCATTGTTTTCTCATCTCATTCCAACCAAAGCCACATTCTATTACCAGGATCAGTATGTTCCTAAGTGCTTTGCACCCTCATTATCTTATCTACTCTTTCCTTAGTTCACTGAATCAGCTTTTTTGTCCATCGACTATCATGCTCCATTTTTATCGAAGGGTCTTTGAACATCTGTTTCTTGTACCTACTATGTTCTCTCAGGACTTGGCTCAAATATCACCTTTGCAATGAAGCTTTCCCTGACTGGTGTGCTTCTGGTTGCTCTCGCCAACGCTTCCTTCTTCAGCTCTTCCCCGTACACCTCCCATTATCTGGCACACTTTATTATACTTATCCAAAACTTCTAGGGTCCAGTGGGTTTTGGAAATACAGATTGTTTTTCCATATTTGGTAAAGTTATATAATACCTTTTATAACAATCAAGTGCATATAACAATCAAGTTTAGGTAGGTGCTTTCCTCAAAGTGAAATAAATACAACTTACAGTCTTATGTCACTTCAATTCATATTTTGTTAACCATTGAATTAAGGGGAAACTTTTACTCCTTTACTCCTTTAAGCTTTTTTAAGATGTTCAGATAAGGGACTGTGGGATTGTAAGTGTCTTATTTAATTGTTTGTATATGAACACTCCTCTCCCTCATTAGAATATGAACTGTAGTATACCATGTATTTTTGTTACTGTTTTCATTGCTATACCCCCAGGCATATGGTATTCTCTTAGTAAATATTTACCTGAATGAATGCCTGGTTTCTAAGAATTAGGGTACTATTAAAAGTAAGGAGAGTTGGGCATGGTGGCAGAGGCCCATAATCTCAGTACTTGGGAGTCTGAGACAGGAGGATCATAGGTTTGAAGCCAGTCTTGGCAACATAATGAGGCTGTCAGCAACTAGTGAGATTCTGTTCATATAAAAAAATAAAAATAGCGCTGAAGGTGTAGCCCAGATTTAGAGGCTCCTGAGTTCAATCCTAGTACCAAAAAACAAACAACAAAAACAAATTAGAACTGGAAAGATGAGCTATAAGACAAGATCCTGAGAAAAAGAGTTTAACTAGACTTAACTCAAAAGTAGGTTACCTGTGATCACAAGGTATTGGGAAATTCTCCCCAGCATATTCCTTGTATCAGGGTTAGGAAGGGAAATAGAATTTAATGACAGCCTAATTTGGCCCAGGCTATTGATAGAATCCTTGCATATTTTGTTAGGAGTATGACTTTTTAGAACTGAAACAAACAAACAAGCAAACCAAAATCAGGGCTGTTTAATATTTTGTGCCAGTTTTATTGTAGAGTACATAATTTTGTAATTGTAAAGTAAATGCTTTAACAAATGAGAGGAAGTTGAAACAAGACACACCCTATTCTCCAAATTCCTTCAAACAGCAGCCCTTTCATTTCCTTAATTATATTTGCCAAGTATTTGGGGAAAAAATGTTGTGATGGTACAAAAATGATGATGGAAAATTGTTGGCATATAATTTAGTTACCGTCTCTTCTCCTGAGAATACAAGACGACAAATATGTAGTCCTAACAACATTGTTGTATCACTACAAAATTTTCTATAACCCCATATATCAGAATAGAAAGTCTGTACTTTGTGTCTTCAGACTCTACTCCTTAAAAGCAAGATCTTATTTCTCATTCGTACAGGACCTAAAATTTAAGACATGGCTTTGCTGATAGCTGATGTAACTTGATATTAAGATATTAATATTATAAATCTTGACCCCCTCAGTTCAAGCCACATTACTCTCAACTACTACAATTCCTAAATTGTATTTCATGGCTTCCAGACCAAGGTCTTTCAGTCTAGGAAAGGTAACAATAAACTAGAAGCCCTGCTAAATAATACTAGATTTTTATTGACCACTTTCTTTGTGCCAAGTGCTGTGGAGGATTAAAAAAAAGGCAGTCATGATAATCCTGGAAAATTTATTATCTAGTGGAGCAATTAATGTTTGCATAGAAAGAGTTGAGTACTCTGTGTGTTCTCTAAATACCCATGCCTTTTGTTTTGTGTGTGTGTGTGCTATTGTGAATTGAGCTGCTGTAAACATGGGCAGGCATGCATCACTGTAGTCTTCTAACCTTAATTCTTTTTTAGTTAATTAATTTATCTTATGCGTACACTGTAATTATACATCATAACGAGGTTCAGAGTGATAGAGACACACGTGCACACAGCACTTGAGGTGTTTCCCCTTTGATCTCACCCCTCTCCCTTCTCTTCCTCATTCATAATATTGAAATTGATATTGATAACTTCATCTATGACTATAGATCCTTTCATTAGTAGCTAGACATTGGAACATGGAGAGTGCACTATTTTATCCAATATCTCCTCTTCCTGGCTCACTTACCTACTCCAGAGATCCTGACAATGTTTTCCCTCTGTAAATATTTCCCTTAACATTTAAGACTGGGGTAGGCATCTTTGATTCTTACCTGCATCCAGTCAGTATGTCAAGAGTTAACATTTATTATCACCCATAGTACCAAACACTTTTGCTTATTTAACCTCCCCAATGCATGGGGCTGGAGGGGGTTGCATTTTTCCTCTCTTTCCAGTGGAGTAAACAAAAGCACCAAGAGGCGAAGTGCCTTCCCAGGGCTCACAGTTAGGAAGTGGTGGAACCAGAGTGTGAACTCAGGTCTCTGTTGAGAGCCTTCGCTGTTTACACAGAGGGACAATGAATAATAAGCATCAAGATTCAATGAGAGGAGTAGCTGGGCATGGTGGCCCATACTTACAATCCCAGAACTTGGGTGGCTGAGAAGGGAGGATCCCAGTTTGCAGCCAGCCTCAGGTACTTAGTGAGGTTCTCTGAAACTTAGTAAGACCCTATTAAAAGAAAGAAAAGATTCAATGAGATGAGTGAAAGCCACCATTATTTATAGACAAATGCCATCCAAATGAACAGACTACTATACTAAAACTAACAAGAGTTCAGCAAGATTGCCAGACTGATTACAACAAACAAACAAACAAAAAACCCAAAACAAACAAAACAAATCCATGGCAGTTTGGAATAGGAAATTAAATATTATCTAGTATGACACAACAGAAAACCAAACATATGACCTTCCTCAGTAGGAAGACACTACAGTGAAATGATAATTTTTGAGGACTTTAGAGATGGCAAGTTACTCACCTTTGTCTTCTGTATCCCCCAATGACCCATTCAAAAAACACAAACAAACAAACAAACAAACAAACAAATAGCCCTCAAAAGAAATCTGACATCTTAAACAACAAAAAATTCAGACATCTTGGACACCCCATAATAAGTACTCCCAGTGGAAAGAGCCAGAATCACAGAGCATAACAAAAATGTGGTCCCTCAGCAGAAATGAGGCTGCAGTGGATGTCTCTCAAGTCCGTTTTCTTTGTGCTGATGCTGAGGAGCATGAGAGAAGTGACATAAATGAGGGAAAATGAAAACCAAAAATCAGAAAGAGGATAAAAGTGGCAATCTATTTATAGCAATAGTTTGGTAACTACTTCTTAAATATGAATATGTAATGTGGACAGAAAAGGAGAAGACAAAGTGCTAAGTCTCCTTTCCTGGGGACAGATACTCTGTTAGCTCTATTTCAGAGGATCATGTGCAGTGCTGGTAGAGAGCCAAGGACAATGTGCGATAAAGGGTGGACAGGTTTTACTGTTGAGTCCAGGGAGAGGGAGACCAGCAGCCTCATGGATCATACCAGAGTTCAGGCATTCAAACACTGCCAGCTGCCAACTACATTACTTTATTAAAGACATAACAATACTTCCAAGTAATTTTATAAGCACTACTGTTTTGCTGTGGAGCCTTAAGAAGTTTAGTTTACTTAGGAAGGAGCCCATTAAGCAATGCTTTGAAAATAAGACATTTGGGACTACTAGAGTAAATCTTTGGCCACTTTGTTCTCCCAGAGATCCAATGTCCAGTGTGCAACACTTGGCAAATTTCATAAAAAGACAAATATTTAGAATGGGAGATGCCAGAGGTATCATCAGCAAGAATTGTTAAAGGTTAAAAGAATGGCAGCCAGCACTGGTGAAACTCTCTGGAGACAGGGTAGGATTATGTGGTCTGAAGTGCATCTGTGTTTAATAAAAGATCAACTTTGTTCTAAATCATTTTATTCAATTCATAAGTGTTATTCCCCAGTATTGTGGTAGTCACACTTCTTTGCTTTTATAAGGGATTAGTGAGAAGCAATAGAAATGTTGGAATCCAGTTATTTGCCAGCAGGGGATGTGCTATATCATTAAGCTGTTTGTTTCCACCGATAAATTGTTACCAGCAGGTAACAGGAAGATGGGTTTTTCCAAAGTGTTATATGCTATTTCCTGCAGCACAGCGATCATGTAGACACTGGTGTCATTGTGACTACTATAAATCACAACATACATCTTAATAGTTAAACAATTATCAACAGTGACTGTACTAGAAAATTGTTTAGTAATGATTGGCTAATTTTTATTATGAAGAATAATTTTATATGAATCTTTTTATATGCATACCCAAAACATTTAAAAAGAGAACATTCATTTTCTTTTTATTATGTATGTATGTATCTATGTATTTATTTATGTGTGGTACTCAGGATTGAACCCAGGGGCATTCCACCTCCGAGGTACACTCCCAGATCTATTTTTATTTTTTTATTTTGGAAAGAAGGTCTCACTAGGTTGATGAGAGTCTCACTACTTGCTGAGTCTGTCCTCAAACTTGTACTCCTCCTGTCTCAGCCTCCCAAGTACTAGGATTACAGGCATGCAACACCATACCTGGCAAGGGCATTCATTTTGAATGCATACCTGGGAATGTTTTGGAGATTTGGGGGGACTCATTTATTTTTCATTCTGAATGCTTAAAGGTCAGAAAGCCATCAAAATAGCTTTTATTAGAGTTTAAAGTTAGGACACTGATCTATAATAATTAAAATTATGATATAGATCTATAATGATTTCTGATATATATGATATAGATCTATAATAATTTAAAATTATCATATAAATCTATAATAATTTCTATATATGAAGGAATATGCAGAAGGAATAAAAAGGCAATCAAAAACCCACAAAAAAACTGGCTACTACTAAATTCAGGCCTAGATAGTTTTTTGTTGCTCAAAATTACAAGTATACAAGGTCTGGCTTGGCCTATGGAATGAAAGAAAATGTTTCTTCACTTTTGAAGTGCTAAAGCTATAAGACTTCTTTCCCCTTTTTTCCTTTCCTCTGACTTGGTATTATTCCATCGTCATTGTTTTTTTTTTTTTTTTTTTTGCTATTGCTTTTCTGCCATTGCATTTTTTATGTTCTTCAACTTTTAGGTCACATTTACCAACTATAGAAACCTTGTCCTGACCACCCCAGCTTATCTCTGCCCCTTTAAATCCAGTGTCCTAGGCTTTGCCCTTTTCATAGCAAAGTTTGAAAGCCTTCTTTATGAGAATTTTAAATCTTTTCAAGGGGAATCTCTCCCCAACTAGATGGCTGCAATCCACAATATAAACATGTTTTTTTCCAGTCCTTGACTTGATAACAGACCTTGCCTCAGCATGTCAATCAACCACATCAGTAATACACATTTAGTTTACCTGACATGTTGCTTATAGCAAGATTGTCCTGAAGAGGGAATTAATGTGAGCTTTATTCATTGCACACTGGCACTTTAATAGCATTGAACTAGATTCTGCAGATGATAATGGCCACTTTTCCTCTTGCAGTGCTGTGGGAAGGGTGGAATAGCCTGATTGTAAGGGATGATATGACTTGCTTGTGGTGGGTACTACATTCCCAAGGGGATAGATTGCTCATAAAAGCTAATGTTTTTGAAGGCGGTCTGTGTTGAGGTCTGTTCTACATAGTTTGCATGAATATGATTACTTCAATTTTACAATGACCCTGAGAGGTGGGCATTACCATTTTTTCCCCATTCTACGATGAAAACCAAGGTCCTGAGGAACTAAGTAACTTGTCGTAAATATTACTGCTAGTAAGAGGTCAAGTTAAATCTCAAACCCAGGTCTATCTTAGTCCAAGTTCTTTAGCACAGCTAGGTTAGTGCTTGCAATAGAATGTTCTAAAGTGATGAATATGTTCTATTCCTCTGTGTTCAAATGGTAGCTATTAAATATCTGTGGCTGGCTAGACAAGGAAGTGGATTTCTATTTTCATTTTATTTTAATTAGTTCATTTTTAAATCTAAAAGTCACATGGGTTAGTGGCTACTGTATTTTACAACATAGTCCTGGATCCTTTACCGATGACTGTAGGATAATAATAGAAAAACAAGACAGGAAAATATATTTATAGAAGATACTATTCTTCATTTCTGGAGTTTTCATTATTAATAAAAAGAAAGACTGTCATGAGTCTTAAATCTCTTGCTATATTAGAAGCAGAAGATTCAATTTAAATTAAAAAAAGAACTATTTCTGCCTCCTTTGGTTGAGATACTGTACTGGGCTTTTGGCATTGTAAATGAGTAGGATCTTGTTTCTGTCTTTGAAGAGCAACTTCAAAGAAGATATCTTAATTCCACTCAGCATTCTCACTGCTGGAACCCCAGTTACTGTAGAGGGAAGAATATTTACTTGCTCATACTTCTGGAGGTCTCAGAGGCTAGGTCACATCTGCAGAGCTCAGGGCATGGCAACAGGAAGCAGAGAGCAAGGGGAGAGGAGAAGGGACATATACATATAACTCCCAAGGCCAGCTCTCCAGGAACTCACCTCCTGTAGCCATACCCTGCCTAGCTACCTACTTTACCACTCAACAACGTCATTAATAAGTCAATGGATTTATCTGTTGGTGAGATTAGGACCATGGAGATTCAATTATTTCCCCTGAGAACATTTTGCTAATACATGAACTATTCCAAGGGATATACTATCCAAACCACAATAATACCATAGATTTTAGTCAGTAATTTTATATATGATTTGACAAAGTATTTAAATTTATACTATGTTATACCTTGCCATATTTTCCTGTTAATTTTAATGTCATATTTTTAATGGATCAATAGGTACAAATTCCTATTATCTAAACCCCAAAAGATATAAAAGTAGTTTCTAATTCTCTTCTATGGATGCAACCAGTGATATCACTTTCTTTAGTGGATGTTGTTACAAATATTTTGTGCAGATATAAAAATGCACATGTATCTTCAATCATTTCCTTTTTAAAAATTAGTACACACTATTGAGGAACCTTATTTTTTTCACTTAAAAATATTTCTTGGGGCATGTGTAGTGGTGCATACCTCTAATCCCAGTACTTGGGAGACTGAGGCAGAAGGATTGAAGGTTCAAGATCAGCCTCAGCAACTTAGTGAGACTCTCAGCAACCTAATGAGACCCTGTTTCAAAAAGGGCTTGGGGTATAACTTGGAGGTAGAATGCTTCTGGGTTCTATACCAGCATGCCAAAAAAAAATGTATATATGCCTTAGAGTTTTTCATATTAGTATTTAAAGAACTTGTCATTCTTTTTTGAGCAATCTTCTATTGATGGAACTTCAGGTTGTTTCCATTCTTTTGCTACTACAAGGAAATGCTGACATGAGTAACTTCAATGATTAGATTCTAACATGATCTAGAGTAGACAACATCCATCTTTGCCAGAACATATGTCAGAGAACATAACCCTCAAAATGTTCAATATAAAAAATGGTTCTTTTGCTAAATAGCATTGGGTAACTTTTATTATTTGTTGGAGGTTTATAGTGGACATGGTCAAATTGAAAGAATTTCTACAATAATCCGTTTCAATTTAATCCATGTGTTCCCAAATCTTACATGTTCTCAAGGACAGAATACACTATTTTTTTTAGGTTGGGCTTCCTGGGGAGCAAATGCTGGGATAGAGATGTGCATTGAGGAAGCTCAGTGAGGCAGTAACTATGTAATAGCACCTAATAGAAGTGAGGGCAGTTTGCAAACAAACAAGGTGGGTAGAAGATGATATTGAACTGCCTGTGATGAAGACATGGTAGAGGCTTGAGAAGAACCATGGGGAGTGCTCCAGAGCCAGAGAGCCCCATCAGAGATGTTCCACCTCTAGGGATGGAAGCTGGGCTCCGTGTGTGTGTGTGTGTGTGTGTGTGTTTGTGTGTGTATGCTCGAGTGTGTGTATAGGGGAGGAATATCAGGTCCTTCTGCTGGATGCTTCTTCTACTGACAGCATTTCTGGGAAGGGACTCATCTATGAGCCCTCAGCTGATGCAACAAGTACTTCATTGTTTACTGTAAATCTGAATTGCATTTTCATGTCTTTTAAGGACAGGCTTATTAATTCCTTCATAGCCTTGTTGGTCATTGCAAGTCACTTGGTCCCTTTGAGACTCAGTTTTTGCTCTATGAAATATGGATGCCGAGCTAAAAAAAATTTTTTTGGAACATCGAACATTCTTTGTTACAAGTTTCATATACATATGGACTAATTACATTCCAGTGTCAGAGATAAGTTTTCTCAGTTGATTGGCCAGCCACATCAAGGCCAATGATATGTGTAGGCCAGCCTTCAACTTTTATTATACTGTGCAGTTTTTTTTTTAAATTTTTTATTGTAGTAATTCGTGCAATATAGCATACATCTTTGTTAAGTACAAGTTGTTAACAACATATTTGCACACAATTCTCATTTGACCCCTTCCCCAATTCCCACCCCATTCCCTCCCCCTCCCTCCCCCTCAGGTTCACTTCAGTGAGTGACCTTGATATGATTGTGTAAGTACATCATGT
>PVLC010013908.1:0-40463 GCA_004027655.1 Graphiurus murinus
TTTTTTTTTTTTTTTGCAGTACTGGGGATTGAACTCAGGGGCATTCTACCTTCAAGCTATACCCCCAGCCCTATTTTTTATTCTTTATTTTGAAACCAGGTCTCACTAAGTTGCGGAATGCCTCACTAGGTAGCTGAGGCTGGCCGTGAACCCAGATCCTCTGGTCTCAGCCTCCCAAATGCTGGGATTACAAGCATGCGCCACCATGCCCGGCTCCGGCTTATTCTTTATTTTGAAGCAGGTTCCCACTAAGTTGTGGAGCGTCTAAGTAGCTGAGGCTGGCCTCGAACCCGCAATCTTCCTGTCTCAGACTCCCAAGTACTGGGATTACAAGCTTTTGCCACCACGCCCAGCTCTTCTTTATTTTTGTGTGGCACTGGAGATTGAACCCAGAGGCATTCCACCTCTGAGCTATACCTCCAGACCCCCAGTCCCTTTTTACTTATTTTATTTTTTTTTATTTTTTATTTTTTATTTTTTTGCGGTACTGGGGATTGAACTCAGGGGCATTCTACCTCCGAGCTACACCCCCAGCCCTATTTTTTATTCTTTATTTTGAAACCGAGTCTCATTAAGTTGCGGAGTGCCTCACTAGGTAGCTGAGGCTGGCCACGAACCCGGATCCTCTGGTCTCAGCCTCCCGAATGCTGGGATTACAAGCGTGCACCACCACGCCTGACGCCTTTTTACTTTTTATTTATTTATTTTTTTGCGGTACTAGGGATTGAACCCAGGGGCATTCTATCTCCAAGCTACACCCCAGTCCTATTTTTATTCTTTATTTTGAAACAGGGTCTCACTAAGTTGCGGAGGGCCTAAGTAGCTAAGGCTGGCCGTGAACACAAATCCTCCAGTCTCAGCCTCCCAAGTAGTGGGATTACAAGCATGTGCCACCACGCCCGACTTTTATTTATTTATTTATTTTATTATTAATTATTATTATTATTATTATTATTATTATTATTATTATTATTATTTTGCGGTACTGGGAATTGAACCCAGGGGCATTCTACCTCTGAGCTACACTCCCAGTCCTATTTTTTATTCTTTATTTTGAAACAGGGTCTCACTAAGTTCCGGAGGGCCTCACTAGGTAGCTGAGGCTGGCCTCGAACCGGATCCTCCAGTCTCAGCCTCTCAAATGCTGGGATTACAAGCATGTGCCACCAAGCCCAGCTGGCTTTTTTTTTTTAAATTTTTATTTATTTATTTATTTATTTTTGGCAGTACTAGGGATTGAACTCAGGGGCATTCTACCTCCGAGCTATACCCCCAGCCCTATTTTTTATTCTTTATTTTGAAACCGAGTCTCACGAAATTGCAGAGTGCCTCACTAGGTAGCTGAGGTTGGCTGCGAACCCGGATCCTCCGGTCTCAGCCTCCCGAATGCTGGGGTTACAAGCGTGCGCCACCACGCCCGGCTTGGCTTTTATTTTTTGTTTTATTTTTATCACTAGGTTGCTGAGAGTCTTGCTATGTTGCTGTGAGGATGTCCTCGAACCTGTGATCCTCCTGCCTCAGCCTTCAAGGTACTGGGATTACAGGAATGCAACACCACACCAAGCCTGGGCCTCTTTTTTTCATGACATCCAGAGGGAGCCTTCTAAAGCAAACATCTGTGCCACACCTCTGCTTAAATATCTTCTAGCTCCCCATTACTTGGAATGAGGTCTGCTTTTCTCAGCTGACAACACCCTGACCTTGGTCCTTGGCCATTTCTCCAGCTTCCCCGGCCCCTCCTGACTACCCTCTTGACCTGGAATGCTTACCTCCTTTGAAATGCAGCATCTACACACATACCTGCAGCCTAGGTCAAGCACCTGTTTTTGACTGCCAGACTGTCTTTTTTTTGTGGTACTGGGGATTGAACCCAGGGGCATTCTATCTCTGAGCTACACCCCCAGCCCTATTTTATCTTTTTTATTTTGAAACAGGGTCTCACTAAGTTGCTGAGGCTGGCTGCGAACCTGCGATCCTCCTGTGTCAGCTTCCCAAGTACTCGGATAACAAGCATGTGCTACCACGTCCAGCCTAGGCTGTCATTCGTCTTTTTAGTTCACCTCCACTTCATTCCCCCACCAGAGAGGTCTGGCACCCAGGTCTCAGACGAGGATGAACCAGAGGCAAAAGGAATACTGTGGAAATGGGGGAGCAGGCTGGGGCCTTTGAGGGCCCAAAGTCCCTCACCTTGCCCAGCGAGGTCAGCAGCGGGAAATCGATTGTCTGGCGGTGCCGCAGAATGCGCACGATGCCGTCCAGGTACACCTGGTCCTTGCTGAAGCAGCCTGTGAGCGCAGGAGCTGTGAGCCCTCACCTGTCCAAGCCCAGGGCACTCCCCATGCAACAAGTGCGACACAAGCACGTGCCCACCTGGCTTGGAGGTGTCTGTCTGGCCACGCTTAGCACGGACGCAGTACTCCCAGCGCACATCTGCGTCCTGCACGTAGCGCGCCAGGTCCTGGAAGAGCTGGCGGAAGGACATGCGCGCAGCGCGATGAATGGTATAGTACAACAGGGCCGCACGCCACAGGAATGGCTGCTTGCGGAACAGCACGCTGTGCAGGCTGGCCAGGCCCTCCTCCGTGGGGTTGGCTGGCCGCAGCCCGTACTGCAGTCGGCCCTCGGCGCTGTGCCAGGGCTGTTGAGAGTTGTTCACGCCCCGCAGGTAGTGGGTGCCTGCGGAGAGGGCGAGGGGAGACAGCGCTGGGCGGAGCATATAGAGAACTCACCCTTGTTTCTTTGTGTCCCCAGACTCAGGTTCTCACAGGAGTCTTCCCCAGCCCCAGACAAAAGCATACTCACCTAACCCCGGGTAGCAGGTAGCCTGAAGAACCTCCTCTTCCGCACCCAAGGACTCCTACAGGCTCAACGTGTGTGATCCCTCCCCCACCCATCTAGGGCTAGGTTTTCTCATTGTCCCTTTCCCTACCCCCTTCTCCCCTAAATCACATGCTCCCTATACCTCCTAGAGACAAGGAACACACACCACCCTGCCCCAACCTCCATCTCTTGCCAGAACGACAGGATTCTTGATGGGGAAGGACAGACAGGAAGGAATAGTGATTAGTGCCCTGTGCCCCCTTTACACCTGGCCTGTTGCCTCCTAAACTGGACTCATGTGTCTTCCAGCAATTCTACTCCTTGGATCTGGCAGTCCACCCACCCTGGAGGGCCTGCATGTGGCTGGGCTGGTGGGACCCTCAGGGTTCTCCCTCTATCTCATTGGGGACAGACCAACCTCACCCCCACTGTCAAGGGAAATCAGAGAGGAACTGGAGAAAGAAAAAAGATACCCGGAAGGAGCAAGAGATGAGGGTGAGCCCAGAGAGTGGGCAGGCATTTTCTGTAAGTGAGAGGGAGGAGGCAGCTGCTCAGGAATGGAAAGGGCCTGTCCTCCTCCAGAGGGAAGGAGGAGAAACAAAGGAGGGGGTAACTGGGGCCCCTCACTGACCACCACCCCCCGCCCCGCTCTCAGCCCCCTCATCCCTACCCACCCACCTGCCATCCACCCCAGCCTGACCTATCTCGTGCCGCAGCATGCCCTCCAACCAGTACTGGCGGGCTCCAGTCAGGTTGATAGCCAGTGTGGGTCGGCTGTTCTCCACCATCATCACTGCCTGGGACAGCAGGTCCTCACTCAGCTGCACCACAACCTGCAGGGGGCAGCGCTCTGAGCCATGGCTCCCAGCCACTACATAGGAGGCCCCGCCTACGCCAAAGCGCAGCCAGGCTGGACACTGCCCAAGGCAATCACACACCCTCTACCACCTCTGTTCTGGGCCAGCTCCTACATCCCTGGGGTGGGGGCAGAAGTTTGTCTGGGGTGACCAGCTGGCCAGGTGTGGGGCGGGGTCTGGGACCACCTGCTAGGCAGCTTGACTTGGGGCATGTAGAGGAGGGGCCCTGCAGGCAGGGCAAGCTCACCTCTCCAACGCAGCCCTCCTTCTGCATGTATTTGCGCACAATGGACCAAATCTGGCACTTGGTCAGGAGCTGGCCCCCAGTGGCAGCCTCGAAGCGTTCATAGGTGCCAAACTTCTCCAGGACAGCCTCAATGATGCCAACTGCCTGCACAAGGGCCACAGTGGCTGGTCAGGCCAGGCCCCTTGGGTGGTCAGGGTCAGGATGAGGTGGGCAGGCTGGACTGACCTGATGGATGAATTGTCCAGAAGCCTCACGGTACTTCTCCAGCACAGTCGTGGGCAACGGCTCCTGGTACTCGAACTGTGGATTGTAGGTGTAATGGGACTGGAAGAACTTGTCCCGCTCACGGTCCATGTTGGATGGCCGCAGGGCTACCAACATGCAGGGGCTCTTGCTGGTACTACTGCCCACATCTCTTCGAGTCTTAGCAATGTGAGGCAGGGAGGCTGCAGACCGCAGGGTGCCCCCACCTGCGTCCCGTCCCTTTACAAGTGGGGTCTGTCCCCGGGTGCCATGCCCCCGCCAGCCAGTACTATTTACAGTGTAGGTGCTCTCACTCCGGCGCATATGGCTGCGGTGGCCCAGATGCAGCTTTGAGAAGGGCTGCTGCTGAGGCTGGGGCTGCAGCGCTGAGGGGACTGCCAAAGCCAAGGGCACTGCGAGTGACTGAGACCAGGGGTATACGGGTGGCCCATTTCGGTTTGAGGGCTTCGGCTTACGGCGCTGGGACAGGGGACTGGCATGCGGGCTGGGGGGTGCCTGCTGATACACCTGAGCCCCCGAGTCCAGCACCATTCTGTCCTGGGGTTCACATCCAGTCGGGTCTCTTTAACTTCCCACACTGTTGAACTCTGGGGAGACAGAAGGTCATGTGGAGACCAGCATGAGTAGGTGTGGTCAGAGCAGCTGCAGGCCTTGTGCTCCATGCTGCCCTTGTTGGACTCGAGGTCTGCTGCCAGGGGTCCTGGGTTGCTGTTCCCTCAAGCCCACCCAAGTGTCCACTCCTGCCAGCAAGCTCACCTGACTAACCTGGACTGGGGCAAAGCACGAGGGAACCACTTAGATGGTGCTTACTGCAATCCCCTCAGCTGGGGCATTCGGGAGAACAAGGACTGAACCCCTATTCACAGCTCTAATCTCTGTGCTCAGCACTCACCCAGTCTGGGAGCTAGCAGAGTGCACCCTCAGCCTGCTGGATGGACCAGAGGTGAGGGGGCCTCAGGGGTTGTCTTCTACCTAGTATATTTTCTCAATCCCACCTTGTCCCTACCACTTAGCTCCACTACATCCTCCTGCCCACTTGGCCTCAGTCATTTGGAATGCCTGAGTGCCCCCTGCTTATGCCAGTCCCAACCTGTAATGCCCTCTCCCCTCTGAACCATCTGTCAAAATCCAAATTAGAATCTGCTTTTGAAAAACACACGGACACTTCAGCAAATCTAAGCCAATGCCTGGCTTGTGCCCTATCTGAAGCATCTTCCCAGTGGTCATCCAAAGCCAATGTCAGGGCACTCACCCCTGACTCTGTGCCATGGCTCAGTCTACTCCAGTCTCTCCCCAGACAATGATGAGAGGCTCCAGTCTCTGAGCTCCCTTGCCAGCTCAGAGACTTAATTCCAATATTTCTCCTCTCTCCTACATTCTCAATCTCTTCCTCTGCACTGGATTCTTTCCATGAGCATAAACACATGCTGTTATTTCTCCATCTTTTAGAAAGCAAAACAAAACCTTCACTTGAAGCCGGGCTTAGTGGCACATGCCTGTAATTCCAGTACTTGGGAGGCTGAGACAGGATGATGGTAGGTTCAAGGACAGCCTCAGCAAGTAGTGAGACTCTCATCAACCTAGCAAGACCCTGTTTCAAAATGAAAAAATAAGCCGGGTGTGGTGGCACATGCTTGTAATCCCAGTCATTGGGAGGCTGAGACAGGAGGATCGCAGGTTCATGGCCAGCCTCAGCTACTTAGTGAGACCCTGTTTCAAAATAAAGAATTAAAAATCGGGCTGGGGGTATAGCTCAGAGGTAGAATGCCGCTGGGTTTAATCCCCAGTACCATAAAATAAATAATCTTCACTTGAACCCACACTTCCCTAGTTAGAGCCCCACTGCATCTCTCTCCAGCTGCTCTTTGTTGCAGGGCAACACCCTGAGTCATCGACACCCAGCTTCCAATTCCTCCTTCTTCTGCTCTTTCAAGTTCATTCCACAAGGAATGGAACCACCATATAACCCAGATATACCACACGGCATCTTTCCAAAAGAATTAAAGTCAGAATACTATAGTGATGGCCGGGCATGGTGGCACATGCCTGTAATCCCAGTACTTGGGATTCGCAGGTTTGTGGCCAGTCTCACCTACATAGTGAGGCCCTGTTTCAAAATAAAGAATTAAAAACAGGACTGGTAAAATGCCGCTGGGAGGTTCAAACCCCAGTTCTGCAAAAACAAACAAACTATAGTGATACATACATATCCATGGTTATAGCAGCACAATTCACAATAGTCAAATTATGGAATCAACCTTGGTATCTGTCAAAAGATCATGAATGGAGAGCTGGGTGTGGTGGCGCACGCTTGTAATCCCAGCATTTGGGAGGCAGAGACCGGAGGATCTGGGTTCCCGGACAGCCTCAGCTACCTAGTGAGGCATTCCACGACTTAGTGAGACCCTGTTTCAAAATAAAGAATAGAGCTGGGTGTGGTGGTGCATGCTTGTAACCCCAGTACTTGGGAGGCTGAGACCGGAGGATCTGGGTTCACCACCAGCCTCAGCTACTTAGTGAGGCACTCCACAACTTAGTGAGACCCGGTTTCAAAATAAAGAATAAAAAATAGGGCTGGGGTGTAGCTTGAAGGTAGAACGCCCCTGAGTTCAATCCCCAGTACCGCAAAAAAAAAAAAAAAAAAAGGACTGGGGGCGTAGCCTGGAGGTAGAATGCCCCTGGATTCTATCCCCATTACCACAAAAAAAAAAAAAAAAAGATGAATGGGTAAAAAAAAAAAAATGTGGTCCATACACACAATGGATTTTTACTTAGCTATGAAAAACAAAATTATATAATTTGCAGGAAAATAGATGGAACTAGAGATTATGCTTAGTGAGATCAGCCAGTTTCAGAAAGTCAAGGGTTGTTTGTTTTCTTTCTATGTGGAAGCTAGAGAGAAAATAGAAAACATGAGGGACTTTAGATAAGTGAGAAAAAAGATCAATAGAATAGTGGAATGGGGACTGGGGGAAAGAGGTGAGGAGGAGAATAAGGAGGATTGAGGGAGAAGATTTGTCCACATATGAAGGTATCACTACCAATCTCACTAATATGTGTGGAGGAGGAGGAGAGGGTAGAAGGATATACAAGTGCTGTGTACTTGGGAGGCTGAGAGAGCAGGATCACAGGTTCAAGAACAGCCTCAGCAAATACTGTTTCAAAATTAAAAAAAAAAAAAAAGGCTGGGGGTGTAGCTTGGAGATAAAATGCCCTTAGGTTCAATCCTCAGTACAAAAAAAAAAAGATAAGAAAAAAGAAAAGCCACCCTAACACACTTCTATAAAGTAGTAAACCCCCTCTCTTCTGTACTATAGTCCATCCCCAGAAATTGTTTCATGTAGCAGAAACTGTTTCATCTGTATCTAAAGTGCATTGCAAAGCTGGACATGGTGGCACACACCTGTAATCCCAGTACTTGGGAGGCTGAGACAGGAGACTCCGAAATTTGGGGCCAGCCTCAGCAACTTACTAAAGCCCTTTACAACTTACTGAGACCCTGTTTCAAAATAAAAAATAAAGGCTGAGCATGGTGGCACATGCCTGTAATCCTAGTACTTGGGAGACTGAAACAGGAGGATCTCAGGTTCAAGGACAGCCTCAGCAAGTAGTGAGACTCCCATCAACCTAGTGAGACCCTGTTTCAAATACAAATTTAAAGATGTTAGGTTTAGGGGTGTAGCTTGGCAGTAGAATGCCCCTGGCTCAATCCCTAATACCACATACATACATACATACATACATTAATTAATTAATTAAATAGGGCTGAGGGTGTAGCTTGGAAGTAGAATGCCCCTGGGCTCAATATCCAGTACCTCAAAAAAAAAAAAAAAGGAGCTCAGCATGGTGGTGCATGCCTGTAATCCCAGTACTTTGGAGGCTGAGACAGGAGGACTACAGGTTTGTGGCCAGCCTCAGCAATTTAGCAAGACCCTGTTTCAA
The DNA here is from genome assembly GCA_004027655.1 of Graphiurus murinus. NCBI lineage: Eukaryota > Metazoa > Chordata > Mammalia > Rodentia > Gliridae > Graphiurus > Graphiurus murinus. Next base: position 8,131 of record PVLC010013908.1, read on the forward strand.
AATAATAAAAGGGCCAGGGGTGTGGCTCAGAGGTAGAATGCCCCCCTATGTTCAATCTCCAGTACATACATACACACATACATACTACTGCAGTAAGCTTTATGTTTGCATGGCATATTGATAGTTTTCTCTTTTCCAGTGTTGATAGCTGTGTCTACAGAACCCAGAATAGTGCCTGACCCAGAGCAGTTGCTCCATAAATGAACTCGAGTCCTTTTTCCCATAACTAGCCTCATTCCTACTCAGCCCTTTGCTTCCTCATCTAGAACAGATCTTCTCCCTTGTCACCCTCCTCCACCCTGCCTTGAAAAAGAATTTGGGCCTCGGGCTACGTTCCCATAAACTAACTTTATACTTTCCTAGACTCCTCACTGGTCTTCAGGATGCTACCTGGGCCAGTCCCTTCCATCTCCCCTTCTTTCATTCGACCTACCTCCTCGCAATGACCAGAAGAAGCCTGTTTCTTTGAAGACTCAGGTCCTTCCACCAAGAATGCCCTCGTAATGTCTCCCTGAAGCAAACTCAACCATTTTTCAGGGCTCAGTTTAGGCCTCACCTCCTCTGCGAAGCCTTCCGGGCGTCTAGAGGGTCCCAGTGTCTGAATGGCTTCTTTACCACCCTAAGCTATCACTGTTGGAACCTAGGTCCACATCTCCCATCTCCGTACCATCTCTTGAACTCCCCGAGAGCAGGGATGGATCTGATTAACCCTCATATTCCAGCACCCAGGACTAGATGCAGAATGAATGAAGACTGGATGGGGGAGGAGCCCCCGACTACTGAAGGCGGGGCTAAATGAGAGGGTGTGGCATGCGCCAATAAGAAACCCGCAGGAGAGGTCGTGGAGGAGCCAATGGGGGCCACGAGATCTAAGAGGGGCGTGACCTACAGCCAATAAGCGGTAGGAGATAGGGTGAAGGGCGTGCCCAATGGAGGGCGGGGTCAGAAGACAATGGAGTGAGGGGCTTCTCTGGTAAATCAAAAGGGGTCTCGTCGCTTGCCTTGTCCCGTCCTTTAGAGAGTGGTGGGTGTTCGGTCCGCGTGCCGCGCCCCAGCTCTTCTTGCCGTCTGCGGTTCCCGCTCCGCAATGCTGTTCGCCGGCCGCCCAGCCCGCGGGAACGGACGATGACGCACGCACTCGGGTACGCGCACGTTCACACGAAGGCGCGCGAAAACACGTCAATCTCTGCAGCGGCGCGCACAGAGGACCACTGTGGGCGCGGCCAGACAGGGTTTAGAGAGCGGTGTCAGTCGAGCGGCCACGCCCTTGGGCGGGGCGTCTTAGTAGGCCTGTCCCCTTCAGGAGTTTGGGGACCTCGGCCGAGACTTGGCGGCGAGAGTAGGGGTAGTGGAGATACCTGTTCATTGCCATAGTCTGCATAACCCTGGAACGCAGTCCACATAGAGGGCAAATGTCTCTTTTTTGTGTGTGTGGTACTGGGGATTGGACCCAGGGGCGTTCTATCTGGGAGCTCTCTCTAGCCCTATTTATTTATTTATTTATTTATTGATTGATTGATTGATACTGGGGATTGAACCTAGGGGCATTCTACCTTCTAGCTACACCCCCAGCCATCCATATATATATATATATATTTTTTGAAGTACTGGGGATTGAACTCAGTGGCATTCTACCTCCGAGCTACACCCCCAGCCTTATTTTATTCTTTATTTTGAAACGGGGCCTCACTAAGTAGCTGAGACTGGCTGCCTGCAATCCTCCTATCTCAGCCTCCCCAGTACTGGGATTACAAGTGTGCGCCACGATGCCCAACTCCTTTTTTTAATTCTTTATTTTGGAACAGGGTCTCACTAAGTTGCTGAGGCTAACTTTGAACCTGCCATCCTCCTGTCTGTTTCCCAAGTACTAAGGTTGCAGGCGTGCGCCACCGTGACCCGCTCGGGTAGATGTCTTGACAGATGGCGCGCTGCCGGTCTACCCGGACTGCAGCCTGGCCACGTTAGGCGTGTCACTGGGCATGGAACTCCTAACCTTCAGGACACTTTAATTTACCTCCCCCCTTCCCCAACACGCAGAGATTCAGGCGTATGAAGGCCGTGGCTTTATTCCGCAGGTGGATGGGCATCAGGAGCAGGGCCCCGAGGGGAGGCAGGAGGTGAGCGAGGGTGTCGGCGCCGGCACCAAGCTGAAGAGTGCGCGGCGACCGGTGAGGGGTGAGGGCGGCGGGCCGGCCTGCAGGGAGCTGAGTGCTGCCTGGCGCTGCTCTCGGGACACGTCCCCACGCAGGTCCAAGAGGGCAGAGACGTGGTCCTCGCTGCAGGAACAGTGTCGAGGTACGTCAGCCCCGTCCTTCCCCTCCTGGGGTCCTCCTCCCTCCCTGCCCACCATCCCGCACCTGACGTCGGGAAACTGTTGCCTCAGGCCAGCCACCTCCAAACCAAGCAGCGTGAGGTCGCGCAGGCTCAGCAGCTCGCTCAGGGCGAGCAGCACCGGCGCGCAATGCGCGCTCTCCTCCAGGCCCTGGGCACGGTGTGGGAGGCTTTCGAACCAGCCCGTGGCCCCCACCCAACCACTGGAACTCTCGCCCGTCTGCCCGCCCAACGCGCTCTCACCAAACCAAGAAAGAGCTCCTTAAGCAGGGCGGCATCGTGCCGCAGGCGTTCGGCCGCCTGGGTCCGCTCGTCGGCACCGCGGCACACTAAGCGACCCTGCATCAGTGCGCGTAGGTATTGCAACACCACGGTGCGCTCCGCCTCGGCCAGCAGCAGCTGTGGAGATAGTGATAAGGTGCATCTACATCTCCTTTCTCATCTGCGCTGCCCCTTCCCAGACCTTTCCACCGACGAACCTGAACGGCGGGTTTCCGCACGCGCCAGAAATCCCGGCAGAAGAGTGACGTCTGCTCGCATACACAGTCCAGCAACTCAGAGCTCGACATCCACCGGCGCGAGGGCACAGCTGCAAACAAGGGCTGGGGAAGGGGTGGGCAGAGATGGGACTAGAGAAATTATCCCGATCAGGCAGGCCCCGCAGGGACTCCCTCCCCCCCCCACACACACACTTATGCCTCATCTCCACTTCCGACCCTCATCCCGAAGGGAAGGAAGCCTCACCTGGAGCTCCACCTGCAGTGCCTCTAATACCAAGCGGCATATTCTCCTCTGCAACTCCTCCAGTGCGGCTTCTACTGGAGCCAGGACCCCAGAAGCCGCTCCCTCGGGCCGCAGGATGGACACTGAGGAGCTGGACAGACCAAGAACACTTCAGGACCAAGGCCAAGGCCTGAACTGTCCTCTGTGGCTCAGCCACTCGGGCGCCACCTTGTGGCTCGTGTGTGGCTGGAGGGGGTGAGCGGGCGCAGAGGTGTGTGTGTGTGAGGGGGGGGTCCCTGCACCTCTGAAGGTCTCAGGACAAAGGAAAAGAGGGGCACTCTCAGATGCTAGAAGGGACACGCAGTCCAGAGGAACCTGCCTCTAATTTGCAGCGTGACCTTGAGCAAGCCATTCTTCCATTTTCTGTTTCTTCATCCATAAGGGAAGGGATCTAATCCCAGTCAGTAGGCAGTAAAAATCATCATTGACTGCTCCCACCACAAAGAACATGACACCCAAGAGGAAGGGAATTTTTGTTGTTGTCCATGGCTGTAACCTCAGACATTATCTGGCAAAGTAGAGTCTTGATAAATACTTGCTGAGGGGATGAATAACAGCGCCACGTGGGAGGCACTAGTAAATACGTCACAGCTGATAGCTCATGTGGGTCTCAGACCATTCCATTACTACCCACATAATAACTAATGAGAAAAGCAAGAGAAATAAGGTAACTTAGCCAAGGTCAGACAGCTACTAATTTGCAGAAATAGGATTGGAACCCCTGAGCTGAGTGGGCCCAAAGTTCCTAGTGGCCCAGTGTGGGAGGGTTCTATAAAGAACAGGAACTTAGGGACTTCATGAAGGCAGTCTTTCTTGGGCACCTTCTGGTACCTCAGTGCCGATTGGTGGTTGAAGGCGGCCAGTAGGTAGGGTACGTAGTGAGGGGTCATGGCTTCCCCCCTGAGGTGGTCTCTGGAGAATCGGATCAGAGCATCGCTGAAGCTGCAAAGGGCAGAGGTGGCTCCTGGACTTGCTGCTACTCTGGGTGCCCCCACAAGCCCAGCCCTGGTACTCCTGCCCCATCTCCAAGTCCTAGTTTGAAGTTGTCCTCTCCCACCAGTGTGTCCTATTCATTCGGACCCTCTTTGGCTGTCCCTGGAGTAGGGCTGACGATTGGGAGTGGATCTGTGTTTAGCATACCTCCTCAGGAATGTGCCGAGTTCTGACACCGCCATGCCATGTACCCGCTGCTGCAGTGACTCACTGACCAGGCTGGTCACACGAATATTCTCGGCCAGGATCTGCAGGCAGATGGGCAGCCATCAGCAAAGCCCATATCCCTGCCCTCCCCTTTCCCAGTGAGGGTTGCCCACCTGCCTGGCCACTCCCTACCCACCTGCAGTACGATGGCCGGCATTGGTGAGTGGTAGAAGCCGGATGGGTCCGTGTTGGGCTCCTGCTCCCGGCCCCATTCAGCTACTTCCCCATCCAGTGCCTTCTGCAGCCACTGGGCCACACTTGCCTGGGAGAAGGGGAGACAGGCAGCAGGAGGTAGCAGGGCACCGACTCTGCCAGAGTCAAGGAGACATTGGACTCTACAAAAGCCACAACTAACGAGAAGAGCGTCTCCGTCTTGTGCCTTAACCACTCACCTGGACTTTGGCCACGAAGGTGGCCTCCAGCTGCTCAATGTTCTCCAAGGTCAGGAGGGGCTCCAGCTGGGAAACATCAGCCTCAGGCCCCAACTCTAGGTTCCCCATCATTTCCTGCCTGGAGATAGGTGGCCCGGTGTCACACTGCACACCCTGCCTCTAATCCTCCCACTTCTCGCTGTCCCAGAGACACTGACCCCAGGTACACGTGCTGTGCCCAGTGCAGCAGGGTGAAGGCATCAGCAGCTCCCAGCTCAGGTCCTGCAAGGAGTTGCTGCAGGCTGTGCCGCAGGCCACTGTGCAAGGTGTGGGCCCATAGTTGGACCACTTTGTAGTGTGGTGGGAAGCAGGGTGCTATCAGGGCCTCAGCTGTGGCCAACTCAGCAGGCAGGGCCACCTGCAGAGCCTCCAGCCACCCTGCCAGGGCACCTGGCTCAGGAAGCACAGTTGTTGAAAAATGGACCCGTTCCAGGCCTGCCTGTAATGCCTGAAGACAGCGCTGCTGCCAGTCTCGGGGCGCCTGTCCCAGGGGGGTTGTACGCCCAGCCTCCACCTCTGCCACACGAACAGCAGCCACCAGAAGAGCTGGATCCTCCCGTGCCAGCTGCCTGGCAGCCCCTGCAGCTGCCTCCACAGCCTGACCCAGTGCCTCAGCCAGAAGGCCTAGGCCCTGGAAGACTGGCAACTCCAGGCCCCCCAGGGGTGCCCATGTCTCCTCTTGCAGCTGCTCCAGCTCCCGCAAGCTCACATATGCCTCCAAGAGCCGTTGAGCATCAATCAGGGTCTGAGTGTGGGCCACTGCAGCCGGCACTAATAAGGGAGAGGAAACAGCTTTGGGTCTCAGCCTTCCCACCTGTGTGATGGGTACAGCATGGGATACTGAGGCCCCAGGTGATGTATAAAATACTTAATAACTAGCACAATAGAGCACTGGTTGATCTAAAAGGATCCAGACAAAGCCCTAGAGACCTGGTAAGCTATTCATCCCCCTACCCCATAAGGAAATTACTCCAATATATTAACAACTAGGTTGGTGAGAAACACTTGACTGGTCATCCATCCTTACACATTCCAGTCTTGGAAACTCCAGGATGAGCTGATTTAGCAACCTGATTTATATGTCATTTGAAGACTGGGTTACTCTCTGGGAGGTCCCTAGTGTGTCCCTCCATGCGGTCCCCCGTCTAGTGCCCTAGCTCTTGATCAGAGATGGGTATTTGTGGATTGACTGTCAGAGGTGAGGTCCAGGAACCCTGCACACTCACCTGCCTGCAGCCGGGGCAGCAACTGCGATAGGGCTTGTAGTTGCTTGTGCTGGGCAACCCGCTCCCGCAGGGGCTCTAGGGTCTGAGAGGCCTGAGCCATGCTCTGGAGCAACCCATGGGCCTGGCCTAGAGCCTTCCGGGTTCCCTGCACGGCTTCAAGGGCCTGGGATAGCTGCCACACACCAGTCTGCACACCTTCCAAGTATGACTGCACCACTGACTGTGAAGAAAAATAGCCAGTGAGGGCTGTCCAGCCCTGAAGCCCACCCCAGCACCACTGCCCCCTGCCCCTTGCCTACCTTGATGCGTGCTTCCAGGGAGCAGGTACGCTGCATCTCGCGGCTGCGGTACTGGCCCAGCCTGGCCAATTGCTCTGGCCGATAGAAGATGCCTGAGGCCCACTTGAGAGCTGCACCCCGGGCCAGCTGCTCCGCCCTCTCCTGCTCTGGCCATTCAGGTCCTGGGCAGGAAGAGCCTGGGCAGCTGTGTCAGTCAGGGAAGGCCTATGGCCACCGAACCTACTGCCCTTCATATTCCTCAGACCGTCCCCAGGACAATCTGCTCCTCACTGTCCTACAGAGATCCAGCCAGACCTGGCAGGGAGGACCCTACCCCGCATTCCCATCTTTCTTGCTATTGTCCTTCCCCCTGCCCACCCAGCAGGGCTCATACCCCTGGGAAATGCAGGCTTCATTTTGTCCTCGGCTGCTGAGTCCATGGTGGGCCGGGAGGAGCAGGAACTGAGGTAGTGGTAGTGGTGGGGGGGTGAGGGCCTGGTTAGAGTAGGCAGAGTGAATGCTCCTTTGAGCCCTGCCTCTGTCTAGGGCCCTCTGAGAAGGAGGGAGGTTCAGGAAATGAGAGGGGGGTGGGTATGATGGGGGAGGCACCCGGGAGGGCTTTGCCTGCTCAGTTTCCAGGCTGTGCCCCTGCAGATACCAAGGGAGGCCGGTGGAATCAGGCCTCACTTGATATCTACAAGACTTCTTTTTTCTTCTGAGATGCCCAGGACAGTTTGATACAGAACTTACCAGACTCGACCAGGCGTCCAGTTCTCCCTCCTCCACAAACAGCTTGGCCTTGAGAGTGGCACTCTTGCCCTGGCAGAGCTGGGCACGCCCTCCGCTGCTCACGGGGCCTGGGTGACTCCAGTCGCTCTGGCACACAGCAGCAGAATTCCTCTCCCCAAGGAAGCCTTTCTCCCACTTCCCAGCCCAGAAGTCCCTCCCGCCCCAAAGCAGAAAGGAAGGAAGCTGAGTCTCTGGCACTTTATTCCCAACAGGAAAGAACATCCGCACTGAAGTGAGGAGCGCTGGGCGCCACTTCCCGAGGGGTGTGCTCCCTGTAACCACCAAGTCTTGACCAGCCCACCCAGCCCACCCAGGACTTCTGAGTGTTCCGGCCAGAGACATGAAATAGCCGTGATTTTAACCTGGGGTGAAGGGTGAAGTGTGCAGACATGGATTCATATCACAGCACAATATGAAAACTGCACCTATGGGCCCTCGGAGGAGGGTGTGGGCCTTCGCAGAGGAGAGAACGCAGGCTGTTTCGAAGTGGGGCCATGATGGCAGTGTTGATCCTGAGAGTAACAGGGAGCCATCGAAGGGACTAAGTTAGAAATAATGTAGTTTATACTGGTGCGCCACACAATCTACCCTTCAGGACACAGGCCTTCATTCTCCAGCTGCCAGGAGTGTAAGCTGCTGAGACAATGAGTCAATATTGGGGTACAGAGCCGGGCGTGGTAGCACACGCTTGTAGTCCCAGTACTTGGGAGGCTGAGACAGGAGGATTGCAGGTTCGTGATCAGCCTCAGCAACTTGTGAGGCCTTTTGCAACCTAGTGAGACCCTGTTTCAAAATAAAGAATAAAATAGGGCTGGAGGTGTGTAGCTTGGGTATAGCTTGGAGGTAGAATGCCCCTGAGTTCAATCCCCAGTACCACAAAAATAAATAAATAAATAAAATAAAACGAAGCCGGGCATGGTGATGCATGCTTGTAATCCCAGTACTTGGGAGGCTGAGACAAGAGGATCTGGGTTTGTGGCCAGCCTCAGTTACTTAGTGAGGCCCTCCACAACTTAGTGAGAACCTGTTTCAAAATAAAGAATAAAAAATAGGACTGGGAATCCCAGCATTTGGGAGGCTGAGACCGGAGTTCGAGGCCAGCCTCAGCTACCTAGTGAGGCCCTCCGCAACTTAGTGAGACTTGGTTTCAAAATAAAGAATAAAAAATAGGGCTGGGGGTGTAGCTCAGAGGTAGAATGCCCCTGAGATCAATCCCCAGTACTTCAAAAAAAAAAAAATATATATATATATATATGGATGGCTGGGGGTGTAGCTAGAAGGTAGAATGCCCCTAGGTTCAATCCCCAGTATCAATAAATAAATAAATAAATAAATAGGGCTGGAGAGAGCTCCCAGATAGAACGCCCCTGGGTCCAATCCCCAGTACCACACACACAAAAAAGAGACATCTGCCCGGGGAAGCAGGTTGAGATTATTAGACAGTGTGGTCTCCTCCCCTGTTGGTGGTTTGGGGGCATGTTGGCAAGGACTGTTCTGGAGGCTTCTATTCTCCATTGTCAGGGCTGCTCACTGACCTCCTCTACATCCCTTCCCAACCAGTGCAGCCTCCCAGGATTTCAGGGGTTATTTTCGTCTCCTTCGACATTTGGATATTTGGTGATGGTCCCCGAAGTTTTACGTCCCTGCTCGCAGACAGAAATTGTACTAGTTCCCTGGGAGGGCGCTGGGCGGAAGCGGAAGCAGCGACCAGAGCTCCAGCGGCCCGGCGGCCAGGAACGGAAGCGGAAGTGGCGGCGGCGCCGGCCTGGCCTGGCCTGGCTGAGGGGAGGCGGCGGGCAGGCGCGATGGCGGAGGCCGGGCCACAGGCGCCGCCGCCCCCGGGCACACCAAGCCGGCACGAGAAGAGCCTGGGACTTCTCACCACCAAGTTCGTGTCACTTCTGCAGGAGGCCAAGGACGGCGTGCTTGACCTCAAGCTGGTGCGGCCCGGGCTATGGGGCGACAGGGGGACGGTGAGCCTGGCCTGGGCCGGTAGCGGGAACCCTCAGGGAGGTCCCGCTGAGTCCTCCGAGAGCGGGCCGCCAATCGTGTGCTTTTTCTTAGGAGGGAGGCCGGAGGCTGTTTCATTCATTCGGCCGAGGCTATTAAATGTCACGTATGTGCCATGTACTGAGCTGCAGGTGCTGTCCCTCGTGGCCCTCCCTGGCCTCTATGGGGAAAGAGCATCAGAGCATCAGTCAGTTCAGTGCTGTGCCAGGTTTCTTCCCTGTGGTCCTGAGCTGCTGTAGTGTCTTCCAGACTCTAGAGCGAGTTGGGACCCAGCTCCACCTTTCCCAGACCATCCCAGACCACATCTCGAGGTCGCTGGAGGTACCCCTGTGTCGGCTGAGTATTCTCCACCCTGTTCTGTCTGCCAGGCAGCTGACACCCTAGCTGTGCGCCAGAAGCGACGGATTTATGACATTACCAACGTGTTGGAAGGTATTGGGCTGATCGAGAAAAAATCCAAGAACAGCATCCAATGGAAGTGAGTAGGGATATCTGGGAGGGCAGTAGAGTTTTCTATCCAGAAGTGTCAAGTGGGTGGAGGATGCAGGGGCAAGCAGGGGCTATGGGACTTGGAGTTCCCAGCAGTCCCTCTCAGTTTCACCCCCTGGGCTCAGGGGTGTGGGGCCTGGCTGCAATACCCGGGAGATTGCTGACAAGCTGATTGAGCTCAAGGCAGAAATTGAGGAGCTACAGCAGCGGGAGCAAGAACTTGACCAGCACAAGGTGTGGGTGCAGCAGAGCATCCGGAACGTCACAGAGGACGTGCAGAACAGTTGATATCCTCCTGGCGGTCCCTGCTCTGGGGGAGTGGGCAAGGGGCCCTGTGGTCCAGCAGGGTTTGTCCTGTGGTGCCCTGGGCCCTAGTCCCTCTTGGGAGGATGGTCCTTTAACCCCTGCCAGGTCTCAGCGTCAGAGTCCTTCCTCAGAGTCCCTCTCTTTCCAGTCTTAGCACATGATCCCTGCTACATGGATTCCAAGCCCCAGAACTTTCTCTGAGGGCTTGTGTGTCAGACCTCTCCTAAAGAGTTGGGTCTTCTCTGTAGCCTGCCATCTGACACTATAGTCAGGGCATCAGCTGTTCTCCTTAACTCCCACACCTTGGCCTACGTGACTCATGAGGACATCTGCAGATGCTTTGCTGGTGAGCAGAGCCTGGGTAGGGGGAGATGGGGGTGGGAGGGGGGTGAGCTGCAGCCCTGAGTGTCAGGCTCAGTGCCCAAGGAGAGTTCCATTTCATAAGAGGGTCCCTGGGGCTTGCCCAGAGAGGGACCATGTGGGGTAAGTCCTCAGTTTGAGGGTATGGAGATTCTGTGACGCCAGCAATCCTGAAAGGATGCAAGAATCTTGGGGTAGGTCCCTGAGCTTGCCCTCATCAGCATTGTCCTCTGGGTTTGGCTTCTCCGGCATGATAGAGGCACACTTGTGGGCATACTCCTACATGCTTTTATGCAAAGGACAGTGGTACCCACTTCCAAACTGTCATTAATTCATTTGCATTGTGGATACAGGAGCTATTCCTTTTCCACCTTATATCCCCCAGACTGATTCTGGAAAAAAGACCTTGGTCTTGGCCAGAACATCCATTTCTAGCCAACATCAATTGAGGAGTGAAGTGCTCATGGCTAGTGTCTTTCACTCCGCAAGTGTTTGAATCCAGATTTCCTGGTTACTGAACCTGGGGAGAGGGAAAAGAGGAGCTTTTGCTCTGTCCCAGCTATGATGGGGATGGCAGAGGCCTACGATCTCGTTCCTTAGAAACCGTAACTTCCTACCTTACTCAAAGGGGCAGGCACCTCCTTTCCCAGCTTGGATTGAGCCTCTGGGACCTGACCCATTCTCCTTGTCATTCTAGGAGACACTCTCCTGGCTATCCGGGCCCCATCGGGCACCAGTCTAGAAGTGCCCATCCCAGAGGTGGGTGTTCAGCCCAATTAGGCGGTGTCAACTGAGGGCGGGTACTGGCTGTGGATCCTGATAAGTCCCGGGTGGGGCAGGTAGGGGGAGGCTGGGGTTTGGGGTTATCTAGGAAGATGGGCAGCCTGGGTGAGAAGACACTGTAGCCCTGGCCCAGGGTCAGGCAGAAGCCATGCCTACTTGCAATTCTACCTGTTTCCTACCACCTACTTCCAGGGTCTCAATGGGCAGAAAAAGTACCAGATTCACCTGAAGAGTGTGAGTGGCCCCATAGAGGTGCTGCTAGTGAACAAGGAGGCACTGAGTTCACCACCTGTGGCTGTGCCTGTGCCACCACCCGAGGATCTCCTCCAGAGCCCACCTGCTGTTTCAACCCCTCCACCTGTGCCCAAGCCTGCCTTAGCCCAGCCCCAGGAAGCCTCACGTCCAAGCAGTCCCCAGCTGACCACCCCCGCCCCTGTTCCTGGCAGCACTGAAGTCCCAGAGGTGGTTGGCTCAGCAGCTGAGATCACAGGTGAGGCAATGATGGGCAGCTGGTGATGGGGTTGTCTTCTGGGCCTGAGAGGTGATACCTATTTGTGGAGTGCCATACTCAGAATTGGAAGAGACTGCCAGGCTTGGCCTCTACCCTGGACCCCAACTAGACTTTTTTTTTTTTTTTTTTTTTTGAGGTACTGGGGATTGAACTCAGGGGCATTCTACCTCCGAGCTATACCCCCAGTCCTATTTTTTTATTCTTTATTTTGAAACTGAGTCTTACTAAGATGCGGAGTGCCTCACTAGGTAGCTGAGGCTGGCCTCGAACCCAGATCCTCCGGTCTCAGCCTCCCGAATGCTGGGATTATAAGTGTGCGCCACCGCGCCCGGCTTTTTTTTTTTTTTTTTTTTTGGCAGTACTAGTGATGGAATCCAGGGGCACTCTACCACTGAGCTACATCTCCAGCCCTTTCTATTTATTTTGAGACAGGGTTTCTCCAAGTTGCAGAGGCTATCCTTGAACTTGAAATCCTCCTACTTCCACCTCCTAAGTAGCTGGGATTATAGGCATGTGCTACCAAGCCTGGCTCTGAGAGTGAGCCATTTTATTTTATATTTTGTGGTACTGGGGGTTGAACCCAGGGGCACACTGAGCTACATCCCCAGCCCTATTTTTATTTTTCTTCTAAAACAGGTCTCGCTAGGTTGATGAGAGTCTCACTACTTGCTGAGGCTGTCTTTGAACCTGTGATTCTCCTTAGTCTCCCAAGTATGGGATTACAGATGTGCGCTACCTACCACGCCTGAGTGAGCCCATTTATTTACTTATTTATTTAGTGGTACTCGGGATTGAACCCAGAGGCATTCTACCTTTGATAAACACCCCCAACTCGATTTTATTATTTGGAGACAGGGTCTCACTAGGTTGCTGAGTCTCACTGCTTGATGAGGTTGTCCTTGAACCTGCGATTCTTCTGTCTCAGCCTCCCAAGTATTGGGATTACAAGCATGCACCATCACACTCAGCTGAGTGAGCCGTTTTAAACAGGGAAGCTTTGACTTATGTGAAGGGGTATTAGTGGTGGGAGTTTTCCCCCAGATCTGCCGGTATGTCATCTTCCTTGGCAACTCCTCTTGGACTGTGTTTTCTATGAGTCCTACACCCCTTGTACAGTGAGTCATTTCCAGGTTACCTCTTCCAGACAACTGGTGGTATCTAATTCTCCTTGGGGCTGGGAAGAGAGACCATGGTCATCCTGGACCTGGATTCTAGCCCAGCCATTTTTTTTTTTTTTTTGCAGTACTGAGGATTGAACTCAGGGGCATTCTACCTCCGAGCTATACCCCCAGCCCTATTTTTTATTTTTATTTTTTTTGTGGTACTGGGGATTGAACTCAGGGGCATTCTACCTCCAAGCTATACCCTCAGCCCTATTTTTTATTCTTTATTTTGAAACAGGATCTCACTAAGTTGCGGAGTGCCTCACTAGGTAGCTGAGGCTGTCCGCGAACCCAGATCCTCCAGTCTCAGCCTCCCAAATGCTGGGATTACAAGCATGTGCCACCACGCCCGGCTATTTTTTATTCTTTATTTTATTTTATTTTATTTTTTGGCGGTACTGGGGATTGAACCCAGGGGCATTCCACCTCCGAGCTACACCCCCAGCCCTATTTTTTTTTTATTCTTTATTTTGAAACAGAGTCTCACTGAGTTGTGGAGGGCCTCACTAAGTAGCTGAGGCTGGCCTTGAACCCGGATCCTCCAGTCTCAGGCTCCCAAATGCTGGGATTACAAGCATGTGCCACCACGCCCAGCTTATTCTTTATTTTTTTGAAACAGGGTCTCACTGAGTTGTGGAGTGGCTCACTAGGTAGCTGAGACTGACCTCGAACCCGGATCCTCTGGTCTCAGCCTCCCAAATGCTGGGATTACAAGCATGTGCCACTATGCCCAGTTTAGCCCAGCCATTTTCAGTGACCTATTCCACTGGGCTTGGTGATACATACTTATAATCCTAGTACTTGGAAGGTTGAAACAGGAGGATTGCAGGTTCAAGGCCCTCAGCAACTTAATGAGACCGTTTCAAAATACAAAAGAAAATAGGGCTGGGGGTGTAGTTCAGAGGTGGAATGCCCTGGCTGGGCATGGTGACACATGCCTGTAATCCCAGTACTTGGAAGGCTAAGACAGGAGGATTGCAGGTTCATCGCCACTCTCAGCAATTTAGCAAGGCTCTCCACGACTTAGTGAGCTCCTGTTTCAAAATAAAAAATAAAATAGGACTAGGGGTGTAGCTCAGAGGTAGAATGTCCCTGGGTTCAATCCCCAGTACCACAAAAAACAAATAATAAAAGTAAAAAATAAAATAGGTCTGGGGGTGTAGCTCAGAGGTAGAATGCCTCTGGGTTCAATTCCCACTACCCCCCCTGCCCTCTGCCCCCCCTCCCCCAGATTCACTTTCTACTCCCATGTGACTGGGTTTGGGGGATATGTTTCAGTGAGTGGCGGCCCTGGAACTGAGAACAAGGACGGTGGTGAGCTCAGCTCACTTCCACTGGGCCCATCAGCACTGGACACCCGGCCACTGCAGTCTTCGGCCCTGCTGGACAGCAGTAGCAGCAGCACTAGCAGTTCATCCGGACCCAACCCTTCTACCTCCTTTGAGCCCGTCAAGGTGGACCCCACAGGTGGTGAGTACCTGCCCCCTTGAGCAGCAGGGAGAGTCTGCCCTTGGCCCAGTACTAGGTCAGACACAACTCAGCTCCCCTCTGACCCCCTGCCTGATACCAGAGCCCTCTGCCAGCCAGGGAAGGGTGTCTGGCTCCTGTGTCAGTTCTTATTTATGCCTTTTACCTCCCTCCTGGGCTAACAGAACTCCTGGCCCTTTCTTTTTTTCTGCAGTACTAGGGATTGAACTCGAACATTCTACCTCCAAGCTACACCCCCAACCCTATTTTTTATTCTTTATTTTTGAAACAGGGCCTCACTAAGTTGCAGAGTGCCTCACTAGGTAGCTGAGGCTGGCCACGAACCTGGATCCTCCGGTTTCAGCCTTCCAAATGCTGGGATTACAAGCGTGCGCCACCACGCCCAGCTCTGGCCCTTTTTTAAGTCTTGCCTGCCACCTCTTGGAGCACCGCTCTCACCTCACTAACTGACTTTGCTTCTCTATGTTCCCAACTCATCTTCCTTGTCTCCTGTCTGGATGCATTGAAAAAAGAATCCCTCTGGGTGTGGTGGTGCAGGCTGTAATCCCAGTACTTGGGAGGCTGAGATAGTAGAATTGCAGATTCCCAGCCAGCCTTAGCAACTTAGTGAGGCTCTCCACAACTTAGTGAGACCTTGTTTCAAAATAAAAATAAAACAGGGCCTGGAATGTAGCTCGGAGGTAGAATACCTCTGGGTTCAATCTCCTGATCCCCTATGCCAAAAAAAAAAATACATATATTTACTCAGCCAGGCGTGATGGCTCATGCTTGTAATCCCAGTACTTGGGAGGCTGAGACCTGAGGATCCCGGTTCACGGCCAGCCTCAGCTATTTAGTGAGACCCTGTCTCAAAATAAATAATAAAAAATAGGACTAGGGGTGTAGTTCAGAGGTAAAATGCCCCTGGCTTCAATCCCCACTCCCCCCTGAAAAAAAGAAAAAAAATCCCTACTCTACTCTGTGTCTCTGTCTGTCTAGTCACTGTGAGGTTATGGGCCTGGGAACTCTGGGATATTCTACCTCTGAGCTACACCCCTGGCTTTTTTGCTTTTTTTTCTTGTTTTATTTTGAAGCAGGGAGGGTCTCACTAGGTTGCTGAGATTGGTCTCAAATCTGCAAACCTGCAGTCCTAGCTGGGCGTGGTGCCACACGCTTGTAATCCCAGTACTTGGGAGACTGAGACTGGAGGATCACTGGTTCGAGGCCAGCCTCAGGTACTTAGCGAGCCCCTCCACAACTTAGTGAGACCCTATTTCAAAATAAAGAATAAAAACTTAAAAAAAAATTTTTAAAAAAAGGAGCTGGGGTGTAGCTCAGAGGTAGAATGCCCCTGGGTTCAATCTCCAATACTGCAAAAAAAAAAAAAAAAAAAAAAAAATCTGTAATCCTCCTCTTGTCTCAGCCTCCCAAGTACTGGGATTATAGTCATGTATCATCATGCCTGGCTTTTAGTTTAATTTTCTTCTGTTTCCCAGGGGTATCCTCTCAGAGCTCTGTAGTGACCTCATCACCCTGTAGTGCTATCCCTTGTCAAAGTATCTACCTCCACTTCTGCCGGGTAGCCTGGCCCAGGTTGTGGCCTCTGAGCCAGGCACAGGCAGGTGCTTGCAAAAATGGGAGTGGATGGGGCATCCTCCATCAGACGGTGTGCATGCTGAGCCCAGAAGGGGTGGGAGTCTGTCGACCTGCGCTAGACCCTCTGAGTTAGAAAGGTTGTACCAGTTACCTGCAGAGATCTTTGGTACCTGGGTTAACATTGAGGAATTCAGGTCTACCAAAAGAGACTCAACAGACTGCCAGCTTGGCCTAGGGCAGGATCTGTATTTGGAGCCCTGGGTGAGTGGTGTGGGAAGGTTGGGGCTCTAGTGGGACCAGGCTATACTTCTACCTTGAGCGTGGTTTTCTTGTATTTCAGTTCTGGAACTCCCCAAAGAGCTGTCGGAAATCTTTGACCCCACACGAGGTAGGCCGCGTTTCTCCCTGGGATTTGGAGTAGGGAACATGGTTCACTGAGTGCCACAGATTTTGGGGTTTTTGTTTTGTTTTGTTTCCTTTCTGAGGACCTATGGTTGTGTTTGGTACCCAGGGCAAAGGGTAAAGCTCCTGACAAGGGGGGGGGGCAGTGGGTGGAGAAGTGGGAGCCAGAATGTAACTGGGTTCTCTCTGTTCTCAGAGTGCATGAGCTCAGAGCTGCTGGAGGAGTTGATGTCCTCAGAAGGTGGGTGGCATGGGAAGGTGGGTGGCTGTGGGCAGGTGGTTGGGTGGCTGCTGGGTGGGGCCTTGGCCTGGGGCCTCAGCCTAGTGCTCTCTGCAGTGTTTGCCCCCCTACTCCGGCTTTCTCCACCCCCTGGAGACCACGATTACATCTACAACCTGGATGAGAGTGAAGGTGTCTGTGATCTCTTTGATGTGCCTGTTCTCAACCTCTGACTGACAGGGACATGCCCTGTACGGCTGGGACCCCGACTGAGCTGGGGGCTGCCTGGGGATCCCCCCACCCATGTCCTACACAGCTTGAGAGCCACAGACGCCTGGCTTCTCCAGCCTTCCCCACTGCACAGTTTGGCCACACCTCCCGCTCCTGCACTGGCACTTGTATGGTGCTAGCAGAGCAGGGGAAAGGGGCTGAGCCCCCTCCACCACCGAGCCAAAGTGTTTGCCTCTTCTTACCTGGAGGCGTCCCCATCCCAGGCTCAGCTGCCACCCAGTGGCACAGACCCGCCATCGCCCCTGTAGGGCAGCCTGTCCAGCCCGCTGCCCGCTCCTGCCAGCCCCTCCCCCACCTGCCTCGTCGGTCCCCCCCCTCCCCCCCGCCCCCCAGGGAGGGAAGGGTGGGCTGGAGCTAGGCACTTGCCAGCCACCACCATCACTCCCCCCTCCACCCACCCTACAGCTTCTTCTGGACCTCTCGTGTGCAACCCCTCCCCCCTTGCTGGACCCTGAGTCCTGGGAACCTGCAGGTGGGGGTAGGGGTGCTAACAAGAAGGAACTGAGGTCTCTAGTTAGGATTCTGGGCAGGTCCGTCCTTGAGGATTGGCCCAACCCCTGATGCCCCATAACCCCCTTTCATCTCCATTTATTCATTTACCCTCATTTAGAGCCATTTGCAGAGATTTAGAAAGATTTACAGTAACGAATGGATTCCTATATAAAGATTATTTTTATACTTTTTGCAGCAAAAGGAAATTGTAATATTTGTACAGTGTCCACATGAATAAAGACAATGCCTAAGGCTATCTCTGATCTGATTTTTTGGGGCCCCTCCCTGGGACTGGGTGGGTCACCTTGCGGGAATGGGAGGTGGGGCAGCCTCGGGCAGCCGGCCCTCCCCGCCCCCTCCTGCCGCACCTTGGCGCGGGGCGGGGCTGCCTGGGTGGGGCGGGCCGAGGCTGGCGCCGTCCTACCCTCCTGCCCCCGGACTCCAACCCGGAACTAGCCTCTGCTCCCTTTGGGAAGGCCGTGGCGCCTGGTCAGGAGTGGGAGCCTGGCTGGACCTTAGGTGAAGGCCTCAGAGGCCAGGTCGTGGAAGAGGGACCCTCTCCTCGTCCTCAGGGACCCCAGACCAGGTGTGCCCTCGGCAGGAAGTGGCACGGCCTGTATAAAGGGCAGGTGCTCACGGCCGGGTGGGACCATGGCACCCCCGAGGAACGTGGTGAAGATTGCCGTCCAGATGCGCGACGCCATCCCGCAGCTCATCCAACTGGACCAGGTCACCCGGCCCGTTTGGCCTCCATCCGCCCACCTCTGGGTCGCCCCTTTCCCTTGGGGCAGCCCACCTCACTCTACCCTTCCCCCAGCACCCCCAACTCCTCCCAACTCCCGCCCGTGAGTGACAGCTTCACTTTCAGGCAAAGCCCCTGGCCGCAGTGTTGAAGGAGGTGTGCGACGCGTGAGTGCGGTGGGCCAGCCAGGGTGGGGGAGGGGCCGGCGGGAGGAGGCCCCTACCTGCCTCCCTGAGCTCCCGCGCCCGCAGGTGGAACCTGACTCACTCGGAGCGCTATGCCCTGCAGTTTGCCGACGGGCACAGGAGATACATCACTGAGAATGTGAGTCCCCTCCCCCAGCTCCACCCAGACTCATGTCTCCCCTATCCGAATGTGAGGGATACTGACCCCCAAATCGTCCCTCCCTGACATCCGCAGAGCCCTCCTTGACGTCGCTCTCGTTTCTGCTTTTTCCTCCAGAACCGCGGGGAGATCAAGAATGGCAGCATCCTGTGCCTCAGCACAGCCCCAGTAATGCCCCCTCAGCCCCGCCTTCCCCTGCCTGTCTGTTGCGCCCCTTTTCTGTCTGGTGGCCCCTGTCCCAGGTTTGGAAGCCCGGGTCCCAGCTCAGCAGTGCTCCACCTAGTGGACACCTGGGTCCCCACACTTCCAGTTCTTAGTCTGTCCTACCTCCTCCTCACCTCTGCTGTACTCCGCCCCTGCCAGGACCTCCAGGCTGAGCAGCTGTTGGGTAGACTGCAGAGTGCTAGCCATGAAGGGCGCCGGGAAGCCCTGAGGCACTTGGTCCTGCTGGCCTCAGACATGACCTTCGCCCGGGAGGTTATCAGTCGTAATGGGCTCCAGAGACTAGGCACCATCATTGAGGATGGGGACGAGTGAGCACGGGGCTGTGGTGGGCTGGGGGACATGCTGGGGCTTGGGAGTCCTGGTCCACTCCTGCTTAACCCCAGATGTCCCCCTAGCCTAGGGGAAGTGCTGACCCTTGCGCTGAGGGCTTTCTTGGAGCTCATGGAGCATGGCGTGGTATCCTGGGAGACGCTCAGCATCCCTTTTGTCAGGAAGGTGGGTGGGCCTTTCTAGGGCCAGTGGGTGGGCAGCAGGGCACTGCCGGGATCTGGCCTCCCATGGCGGTGACAACCCCTTACCCCTCTTACAGGTAGTATGCTACGTGAACATGAACCTGATGGATGCCTCTGTGCAGCCTCTGGCCCTACGCCTACTGGAGAGTGTGACCTTGAGCAGCCCTGCCCTGGGCCAGCTGGTCAAGAGTGAGGTGCCACTGGACAGGCTGCTGGTGCACCTGCAGGTGTAAGCCTCTGGGGAGGGGTACAGATGGGGGAGCAGGGGCGGACTCTAGATGTCCAGCTGAGCCCTCCCCACCCCTGTTGCCACAGGATGAACCAGCAGCTGCAAACCAAGGCCATGGCACTGCTGACAGCCTTGCTGCAGGGGGCCAGCCCTGCTGAACGGCAAGTGAGTACTCACAGGGTGGCTGGATGGGGGGCAGCAGCTGGCGGGCATGGCGCTCTGCCCTGGGGCTGAATCACCTAAGTCTCCTTCCCACCTCCGTCAGCACATGCTCGACTACCTCTGTCAGAAAAACCTTCGCCAGTTCATCTACAAGGTAGGAAGTCAGGGCTAGGGAGACCCCTCTACACACTGCCTCTCCCACCTCACACCGTCACCGGGCTGTCCTCCAGAACATCATCCACAGCGCAGCACCCCTGGGTGACGAGATGGCCCATCACTTGTACGTGCTGCAGGCCCTCACGCTGGGGCTGCTGGAGCCACGCATGCGGACGCCACTCGACCCCTACAGCCAGGTGCGTGTCTTTAGGGGGCACAGGCTGGGAGTAACTTGGAGCTTAGCCTTGAACTATGATATTCATACCCCCAACAATGACCTCAGGAGCAGCGGGAGCAGCTACAGGCCCTGCGCCATGCTGCCTTTGAGCCGGAGGGGGAGTCCCTAGGCACTGGGCTAAGTGCTGACCGTCGCCGTTCCCTCTGTGCCCGGGAGTTCCGCAAACTGGGCTTCTCTGTGAGTGACCCTTACCCATGTCCCCACCCAAGCCTTCACACAAGCTGTGGTTGACCAGGGCTGCGGCCTTTCTGAGCTGCCTGTGCTCCCACCCCTAGAACAGCAACCCAGCACAAGACCTGGAGCGTGTGCCCCCTGGCCTGCTGGCCCTGGACAACATGCTCTACTTCTCCAGACATGCGCCTAATGCCTACAGCCGGGTCAGTGACAGGATGGGGGAGGGGGGTTGGCAGCAGCCCCACCTCCGCAGGGTCCCTGTGGGCCTAGCCGAGACTCTGACCCCATTCTCTGCTCCCACCACCCCAGTTCGTGTTGGAGAACAGCAGCCGGGAGGACAAGCATGAGTGTCCCTTTGCCCGGAGCAGCATCCAGCTGACTGTGCTGCTGTGCGAACTGCTCCGCATCGGGGAACCTTGTGAGTGGGACTGGGCACAGCATGTCTGGGGACCAGGGACGGAAGGGCAGAGAGGGCCAGGGGCTGCACACACTTTCTCCCTGAGCCCCTCCTGCCCCCCTGCTCCAGGCTCCGAGACGGCCCAGGACTTCTCGCCCATGTTCTTCGGCCAAGACCAGACCTTCCATGAGCTCTTCTGCGTGTCCATTCAGCTGCTAAATAAGACCTGGAAAGAGATGCGGGCGACTCAGGAGGATTTTGACAAGGTGGGTGGGGTGGGAGCCGGGAGGCCAGGGCAGGGGGCTGTTCTGGGAAGGGACCCAGAGCGCAGGCTCCAGGCTGACCTTGGGGTGGCCCCAGGTCATGCAGGTAGTGCGGGAACAGCTGGCTCGTACACTGGCCCTGAAGCCCTCGTCCCTGGAGCTCTTCCGATCCAAGGTGAATGCGCTCACGTACGGGGAGGTGCTGCGGCTGCGGCAGACAGAGCGGCTGCACCAGGAGGGCACGCTGGCCCCTCCCATACTGTGAGTGGGCAGGGACGGTAACCAGTTCTAGTTCCCACCTTCCCAGGTGCCCCAGGTCAGTCCTGGTAGATAACTCCCCACCCATCCCATCCAGGGAGCTTCGGGAGAAGCTGAAGCCAGAGCTCCTGGACCTGATCCGGCAGCAGCGTTTGCTCCGCCTTTGCGAGGGGACACTCTTCCGCAAGATTAGCAGCCGGAGGCGCCAGGGTCTCTGAGTGGACTGAGGGGGTGCGGAGGGTAGCTGGGTCGGGGTCAGAGACCCTCTCATCACTCCTTCCCCCGTCCCCCCGTCCCCTTTCTTCACACAGACAAGCTGTGGTTCTGCTGCCTGTCCCCTAACCACAAGGTGCTGCAGTATGGGGATGTGGAGGATGGTGCTGACTCACCCACCCCAGAGAACCTGCCGGAGCAGCGTAAGGAGAGCAGGGCCGGGGTCTGACATCTGCTCTCCCCAGACACCCAATTCTCTGGGGTTTCCTGGGTCCCCAGTAGTCTTACAATAGTCAGCCCAGTCTTCTTACAGTTCCCGTGGCCGACGTCAGGGCACTCCTGACAGGCAAGGACTGCCCCCATGTCCGGGAGAAGGGCTCTGGGAAGCAGAACAAGGTGTGTACAGTGGGGCTGGGGGGCTCCTTCCTGCCTGCCCCTGCTTGCCCTGTGTCCTGCTCAGTGTCCCTGTTTTCTGCTTCCTTAGGACCTCTATGAGTTGGCTTTCTCCATCAGCTATGACCACGGGGAGGAGGAGGCGTATCTCAACTTCATTGCTCCGTCCAAACGAGATGTGAGTACCTGGGCCAGGCTGAGCTGGGCAGATGGGCAGGGGAAGCAGATGGGCAGGCCTCATGAAGCTGGCCCTGTCCATCCCCAGTTCCACCTGTGGACAGATGGGCTGAGCGCCCTGCTAGGCAGCCCCATGGGCAGCGAGCAGACCCGGCTGGACCTGGAGCAGCTGCTGACCATGGAGACCAAGCTGCGGTTGTTGGAACTGGAGAATGTGCCTATCCCTGAGCAGCCGCCACCTGTTCCCCCACCCCCCACCAACTTCAACTTCTGCTATGACTGCAGTATCACTGAGCCTTGACAGGTTGGCCAGGGGCTGCAGCTGCTGCCACTGCACTAACCACAAGGGGTGGAGGGTAGAGGAGCACAGGCACCCTGCATGCTGCAGAAATAAAGTCTGCTTGGCTCTTAGGTATGTGTCAAGCCAGCTCTGAACCTCATGGGCCAAACCTGTGACAGGAGCAGATAGTCATCCCTTCTGTCTTCAAACTTAGCTAGTGAATAAGATGAAGCATCAGGTAGGACTGCAAACTTGAGCAGCTACATTTGGAGGACTGGTGTTCTGAGGGGGGTGGGGACAGGCTGGGGCTGTTGCCTTTCTTCAAAACTAGTCTTCAGCCCCTCTCACTTGCTGGGCCTACAGAGAAGGCAGCCTGCAATTTGGGGGCACCAGCCAAGGGAGAGTCTGGGGTGCCAGCCAGCTAAGGGAGAAGCAGGGCAGGAGGCAAGCCCCAAATGGGTGCCTTCCTGGGCAACATTAAGGGGAACCCAGGCTGGGAGCCATGCTTCTAGAAAGCTCCTGAGAGTCTGACCTCAGTTCTCAACCCTGGTTACCCCCACCCGTGTCCCTTGTGGGACCTGCAGGCCTCTGGTGAGCAGCATGAGGAACTGATGTAAAGCTGGGCCTGCTGAAGGACAAGCTCCAGATTCCAAAGGGCATCTCCAGGCTAGTGGGGGTACACGGGGTGATCTGGACCAGGGGTTCTGTGCAGGAAGTCCTGCATTCTAATTAAATCTAACTCAGGAGTGTGAGTGAAGCGGGGGCCACATACAGGCCAGAGTCCCTGGTGGGAGAAGTAGTAAGGGGTGTTGGGTGCAGCTGGAGGTCAGGCTTGGGAGCTGTGGTCACAGACTCTAAGCCACTGAGGCAAAGAGGAGCACAGAAGCCCATGGGACCCCAGATGAGGCTGAAAGCTGCCACCACCCTGACTTCCTTCTCTAGGTCACTCACTGTTTTTCCTTCCAAAAGCCTCCTCAAGCAGCATAAGGAGGGCAGGGCCAGAGGTTTGACACCTGCTCTCCCTGGACATCATGTTTAATAGTGTTAACCATCAACTTTACCTTGAGAACTGATGAAATGACACCTCCTTTGGAGATTCACCTCCTTTGGTACAATTCAGTACCCCTCCCCCAGCTACATTTCTGATCCTTGGGCATCCAGGGTGCCCACATCTGGGTCCAGAGACTTCCCACCACACTTAGAACAGTCTGCTACTGGGTTCAAGGTGGAAATGGGCAGAGAGCCCGGTGCAGTTAGTCTGCAAATACTGTCAATTCTCCCTTCTCAATGTCTGCAGTCCCTTGTCCATGCCACCATCATCTTGGCAACAACCTCCTGACTTCCAGGGCCTTTGGTGGGAAAGGCCTCAGGCCTCTGGAATCTCCTACCATGTGGGGAAGAAGGTAGGGCCTGGTTGAGTTGGACCATTGTGGACCAGCCCCAAGGCCACTGTGGGGGTTTTGGGTCAAACAGGTGGGAAGAAGAGGGGACCTTTAGTCTGAGAACTTCAGACAAGGAGGTATGATCTGGAATTTTTAATCTTGTTTGGGTTTACAACGAAGTTGGTGGCTTGGCTGGTGAAGTTTGGTGCTTATGGGGCTTGGAAGAGCACCTCTAGGGGCAGGTAGAGCGCCTGAGAAGTGGGCTGGCAGGAGGCTCAGGGTCTGCTCCTCCCCAGCACCAGGCCCAGCCTGCCTGTGGGCCTGGCCAGGACAGCAGGACCCTGTGACAGCAACATGTAGCTGGCATTCCCAGTGGCTGGTGGCAGTGACATGTGACTCGAAATCTCCTGCCTGCCTGCCTGTGGGGCAGACTGGGACAGGAAGTCCCCTGGGCTGCCCTGGATTGGCTCCACCTGTGGTCATAGTAGAGGGAGGTAAGAGGCCCTGGGGCAACTCCAGGTCCAGGGGCCTGGGCTAGGGCTATGGGGATGAAGAAAGCGAAGCTGCAGAGTTGCTTACTAACCTGGCCTCAGAGCGTTAGGGTCAGGTCAGCCCCTCCCACAAAGCGGGACTGGACACAGGTCACCTGAGGCAGCTGGGCCTGGAAACGCCTGATGGCTGCCATGTCGATACCAGGACACATGGCCACATCCAACACCCGGAGCTGCTTGCATGCCTGTCTAATTGTATCCAGTGTTCTGTGGGGAGGCCACCAGATGAGTGCCTGACCCAGGGTGGGGGCCCAGCCCAGCCCCCGCACTGTAGCTCCATCTGCTCAGTGTCATCGGACACACTCACTGCTCTGTGAGCTGACTGCAGCTGGACAGGTTGAGATGCTGTAGCCTTGGCCAGGACCTGGCTGCCTCCGCCCAGCCCTTGTCACTGAGGTGGCTGCAGTGACTCAGCGCCAAGTGCTCCAGGCTGGGGCAGCCCCTGGCCACAGCCACCAAGCCTGCATCTGTGAGCGCCGGCAACAGGCTCAGTGACAGTTGCCTCAGCTGGGGGAACTGGAGCACCTGCGAGGACGGGGGTAGAGTGGGGTGGATGCAATATGGCACTGGAGCCCAGAGACTGTGGCCCTGCCAGTTCCCTGCTCCAGTCAAGGGAGTGACCAGAAGCCAGTGAAAAAGGAACTCCAAGGAACTTTTTTCCAAGTAAAATGTGGGTTGATTCACTTATTTCAAATATTAAAGTGCCCTAAATATCACCCCCCCCCAAAAAAAATGTGGGTTGGCCCAGGCCCCTGGCTCCAGCCCCCAGGGTCCTCAGCCTATCCACACCTTGGCCAAACTGGCATCAGTCAGCTTGCTGCAGGCTGTGAGATCCAGCTCCTGCAGGGCCTGCAGCATGAGCAGAGAGGGGCCCCGTGGCTTGGGAGAAGTGTCCTCAGGGCTTGTGGCCTGATCCTCCAGCTCTGGGCGTAGCTGTGGGAAGAATCCCCTGCTGCTCAGGTTCTCCCTGAGTTTGCCCTTAAATGCTCTTAGAGAGATTCAGGAGGGCAGCTGAGCCCAGGGTCCATCCCACCACCCTTCCTGACCTCGAGGGCCCCACACCTGGGAACCCAGAGCAGGCTCCTCACTCGGTTCCTCCAGCCCCAGAAGCCCCCAGTCACGGAGCTCTTTGCACCAGGCCAGGCGCAGGACTGAGAGGTGGGTGTGGTGGGCACAGATGGCCTGCACCGTCCGGTTGGTAAGGGCCACGCAGGAAGATAAGTCCAGCACCCTGAGGCTTGGGCCCAGCACTGGGATCACGGAGAGCACTGAGGCATCCTAGGAGGGAAGTGGGAAGGAGAGGATGGGACAGCAACTAGTGCTTATGCCACCAGGCTTGGCAGGGTCACTAGCAAGGATCTGCCCCAAGACAACAGGGAGCTGATAGAGGGCCCAAGAAAAGAAAGAACATGGTCCTTTGCTAGCTATGAAAGTTTGGACAAGGTTTGGTTGTGGGAGTAGGAGACCTGGAGGAGGTTGCTGAAGGAGAGACCTTGCTGGGGCAGGAAAAATGCAAGTGGAAATTTCTCTGTCTCCCTTCCTACCTTCCTTCCTTCCTTCCTTCCTTCCTCCCTTCCTCCCTTCCTCCCTCCCTCCCTCTTTGCTTTTGCGGAACTGGGCATTCTACCTCTGAGCTACACCCCAGCACTATTTTTTTATTCTTTATTTTGAAACAGGGTCTCACTAAGTTGCAGAGGGCCTCACTAGGTAGCTGAGGCTGGCCATGAACCTGCGATCTTCCTGTCTCAGCCTCCCAAGTATTGGGATTACAAGTGGTGCCACCATGCCCAACTTGCAGGTGGAAAATTTTTTTTTTTTTTTTTTTTTGCAGTATTGGGGATTGAACTCAGGGGCGTTCTACCTCCGAGCTATACCCCCAGCCCTATTTTTTATTCTTTATTTTGAAACCAGGTCTCACTAAGTTGAGGAGTGCCTCACTAGGTAGCTGAGGCTGGCCGCGAACCCGGATCCTCCGGTCTCAGCCTCCCAAATGCTGGGATTACAAGCGTGCGCCACCACGCCCAGCTTAGGTGGAAAATTTTTTAAGCAGCTGTCCTCCCTGCGCTCCCAGTCCCTGCTGAAGGAGTAAGCTGAGGCTGCCCTCTAACCACAGCCCATTGGAACAAGGATGGACCCTAGCTGAGCCAATCAGATAGGCTCCCTCTAGAATTTGAATCAGAACTGAGGTTGTGGTGGGGGCAGAGCTGCCACCTGCCAGGGGAGGTCGGGTAGGGGCAGCAGGAGCTAACAGCAGAGCAGAGGAAGCTGGTTTGTAGAAAGATGCAGAGGGAGCTGCGGAAGCACAGGAACAAATGTAGGGCCTGAGAGAGCAACTAAGAAATGTTGGTGGCTGAAGAAAGGTGGAGTACATGAGGAAGAGGCATCTGCATGGAAACAAGATTTGGAAGCTGGGCGTGGTGGTGCATGGTTGTAGTCCCAGTACTTGGGAGGCTGAGACAGGAGGATTGGAGGTTTGCGGCCAGCCTCAGCAACTTAGTGAGGCCCTCTGCAACTTAATGAGACTCTGTTTCAAAATAAAGAATAAAAATAGGGCTGGGGGTGTTGCTTGGAGGTAGAATGCTCCTGAGTTAAATCCCCAGTACCACAAAAAAAAAAAAAAAAGATTGGGAGAAGTTTTAGGTTGGGAATGCCCTTGTTGCACTGATAGGTTGAAGGACTAAACCACTAAAAAGGGATTGGCTGACATTCTCAATCAGGGTCCTACCCCAAGGAACAGGGCTAAGCTCTATGAAGGACCTGGCTTCAGGCAAAAAGTGACCCTACTGTCCCCACATCACAGTACCTCCCAGAGGTTCTGCCCCAGAGCCTTCTTCAGAGCCCCTTCCCTGCCATTCTCTTTCATCAATGCCCTTCTCCAGCCTCCCTGCTTCCTGAATGCTCGTCCGCAGTGCCCCTGCCCAGACTGCAGCAGTCACTTGACGTGTCAGGTGGTAGACTGCATCATGGACTGGATCCCCTTTGGTGACTTAAACATCTTGGATTTCCTTCTGTTTGGGCCCAGAATGGGGGCTTTGGGGTGGCCTGCCAGCACCATAAAGTTTTGGCTCCTATCCTCTTTTCAAGACTGTGGCCTGCCTGTTCAGTTCTAACTGCTACTCCTTGGACACAAGCACTGGGTAGTCCCTACCTGGGACCACAGACCTAGCTCCCGCAGCCCTACTGAGAAGAAGGGAGGTGTGCTCACCTTCAGTGAAGAGCAGTAGGCCAGCCTGAGGGAAGTCAGTGGGGGTGGAGCTCCACGCACTGAGCCCAGGGCATGGGCCAGTTCCCGCCCGCTCACCAGGCAGCACTCAGCCATGTCCAAGCTCTGCAATTTCCGCAGCCCCCCCAGGGCTGTACACCCTGCATCTGTCAGCCGCTGCAACTTCCCCAGGCGCAGGTGCCGCAGGTGCCGCAGGCCCCGGCTCACGGCCAAGAGCGCCCCATCAGTCAGCTCTGAGCAGCCACTGAGGTCCAGCGAAGTGAGGCCGGGTTGCTGGTGGCACAGGGTGGCCACGGCCTCTGTGGACAGTTCCCGGCAGCTGTGTAGGCTCAGCTCCTGCAACTGCAGCCCAGCTACCTGGCCCAGGGACTGTAGGGCCTCGGGTGGCAAGCCAGTGCCACTCAGGTCCAGGGCGCGCAGCCTGCCAGCTCGCTCCCTCACGAATCGCAGCAGGTTGCGGAAGGAGAGTTGGGAGGGAGAGGAGTCCTGGGGGCCAGTGGAACCCCGGGCTGGGCCCAGCTCGAAGGTGAGGTGGCAGTAGGCCAGAGAGAGGCGCTCCAGGCTGGGGACACAGCTGCTGAGCTGGTTGAAGCTGAGGTCAGCCAGATCCCGCAGGCCAGCCAAGTTGAGCTCAAGGAGGCCGTTCAGTGCCTGTCGGACACGCTGTGCCGTCTCGGGCTGAGTTAGCAGTGTGCCCGATGTGAAGAGGCTGTTGCAGCCGCTGAGGTCAAGGGTGCGCAGGGCTGGGCATCCCAGGATCAGGGTCACGAAGGAGGCCTCTGTGGGGCTGCCCCCACCCAGGCACAAGCTCTGCAGATGTGGACCTAAGTGGTAGGCCACGGACTGTAGCACCTGGTGCGAGGCGGGCGAGCCATCCAGGTTGGTCAGGCCAATGCAGGAGATGCCCCTGAGGCCCAAGCTCTCGATGGCCGAAAGGGAGGCAGAGGACACTGGGATGTTGTATCGCACATTCGTCTAAGGGACAGCAGCAGGTCTGAGGTTAACCCTTGGGTCGAGGGCAGATGAGGAAGTCTTTCCACAATGAGACCCCACCATGGTATGGGGTGTCATGTGTGGTTAAGGGGGTGGGAGTAGGAAGTGGGAGCTGAGAAGACAAGTCAGGCTGGCGTTGAAAGGGAGTGACCATCAGGGGCAGGCACAGAGCGGGGAGTTGGCATGCTGAGCACAGGAGGGTTGTGATATGGCCTGCAAGGAGGCCTAGTGAAGCCCTGCCAGATGGGAGGACAAAGTATGGTAGATCTCAACCTTTGTGACTCTCAGCAAGGAGGCCCGAGGTCCATGGACCCAGCCTCCTACTCCAAGAACCTGTCATTAGCCAAACAACCAGCCTACTCCACTTTCCAGAGAACACATAAATAGCCCCAAGAACAGCTGAAGGCAGGAAGAGAAGCTAGTGTCACTCACCACAACCCTCTGTGGCCCAGGTGCCAGAGGTCTGGGGTAGGCAGTGAGGCCGAAGACTCCTAGTAGCCTCAGAGTGTCTCAGTTATGTGAATGTTTGCCAGAAAAAAGAAAGAAAAAAAAATGGTACTGGGAATTGAACTCTGGGCCTCATACTTGTTAGGCAAGTGCTCTACACTCTACCACTGAGCTATATCCTAGTCCCCTTTATTTTTTTTTAAGTACTGGGGATAAAACCCAGGGGCATTTTACCTCTGAGATATACCCCCTAGTCTTTTTTTGTTTGTTTTCTTTTGGTACTGGGGATTGAATCCAGAGGCATATTACCTCTGAGCTACACCCCCAACCCTATTTTGTTTTATTTCTTATTTTCAAACAGGGTCTCACTAGGTTGATGAGAGTCTCACTGCTTGCTGAGGCTGTCCTCCAACCTGCAATCCTCCCCGTCTCTGCCTCCCAAGTACTGGGATTACAGATGTGCACCACCACACCTGGCTACTCCCAGTCTTTTATTTATTTATTTATTTATTTACTTACTTACTTATTTTTGCAGTACTCAGGATTGAATCTAGGCACATTCTACCTCCGAGCTACACCCCCAGCCCTATTTTTTATTCTTTATTTTGAAACAGAGTCTCACTAACTTGTGGAAGGCCTAAGTGTCTGAGGCTGGCTGTGAACCTGTGATCCTCCTGTCTCAGCCTTTCGTGTACTGGGATTACAAGCGAGCACCACCACACCTGGTTTATTTTTTATTTTGAAACAGGGTCTCACTAAGTTATTGAGGCTGGTCTTGAACCTGAGATCCTCTTATTTCAGCCTCCCAAGTACTGGGATTCCAAGCATCTGCCACCACACCTGACCCCAGTTTTTGTTTGTTTGTTTGTTTGTTTAATTTCATTTTTAGACAAGATCTTGCTAAATTGCCCAGGCTGGCCTCACACTTGCTATCTGCCTGCCTCAGACTCCCGTTTTGCTGAGATTACAGGTGTGCATTACCATGTCCAGAAAAAAAAAGAGAGAGCGAGAGAGAGAAAGCGCGCATGCTCGCCAGACATGGTGGTACATGCCTGTAATCCCAGTACTTGGGAGGTAGAGACAGGAGGATCACAGGTTCAAGGATAGCCTAAACAACTTGGCATGACCCTATTTAGAAATAAAAAATTAAAAGGGCAGAGTCTAAATGCCGCTGGGTTCAATCCCTAGTACAAAACAACAACAAAAAAACCATTTTGTGTGTAAGTGAAAATTGTGTCTATGTGTGAGCTAATACATGGGCTGCCTGGAATTGGTCCCTGGAGGATCCCTGCAGCACAACTCTGGAGGGGACACCCAACTGTCCAGGTAAAAAAGCCTTGCATTTCTGTGGACCTAATAAAACAGGTCTCAGAGGTGCCAAGGAAGTTGAGCTAGCTCTGCCATAGACAAGCAGAGGAGCAAGAACGGGAAGTGTATAATTGGAGTGGGCTGGAACCTAGGAGATAAGCTCAGGGCTAAGTTGTGGGAATATAACCTGGCTCATATCTTGATCTTGTACCAGAGGGAGCAAAGGGGAAATTGGTACAATTTGTGTGGGACAGGTCTGTGGAAGAGGAGAAGATGGCCTGGCTTCTAAAACCCTAGCCCCATTTTTCTGTCTCTTGCCCAGATTGCAGGCTAGTGGAACTCTTTTTTTTTTTTTTTCTTTTTTTGCAGTACTGGGAATGGAATATGGGGGCATTCTACCTCCGAGCTACAGCCCCAGCCCTATTTTTTATTCTTTATTTTGAAACAGGGTCTCACTAAGTTGTGGAGGGCCTCACTAAGCAGCTGAGGCGGGCCGCGAACCCGTATCCTCTGGTCTCAGCCTCCCAAATGCTGGGATTACAAGCGTGCGCCACCACACCTGGCTTGGAACTCTTGTTTTAGTATCAGTATGGTCCTGATGCAGGAAAGGAAGCTCCTTGAAACACCTATCTTGTCAGCAACTGCAAAAATAAGCCTTGGCTCCCTGCTTGTACCTTAAAGAACAGCACCAAAAGGGAAAGAGAAAGGTAGAAGTGACACACAGATGAGCTCCTGCAAAATCCTATCAATAGGACCCTCTCAGGAAGCAAGGAGCCCATTTCCAAATATGGGTTCTGCCTCAGACTGAAGTAGCTAATATGGAGGCCATGGTGGGAAGGAACATGTATAAGAGACAGGGACTAGCTCCTGGTCTCTTTCCCAGGAATGAGGAGTTGGCTGGGTTCTCCTTCCAGACCCCACTTTCAGATCATAGTCCTTCCAGGTGAGAGCAGCACTCAACACAGATACCCTCGTCATGGGGTAGTGGGGACTCCCAAGGGCCTGGGTCCTTTGCTCAGATATAAGGATAACTGGAGGAGATCCCCGTGTATGAGGCTGGGGAGGGAGATGAAAAGATCACAGAAAAAAGGGAAAGAAAAGTATACTTCCAGCCACTGCCAAGCACTGCACGGGAGATGAGTCAGTCTAAGACTGAATGAACTAGGAACTAGGGCTGGGGGAGCTGGAACAGCTCGGTTGCCAGGCAGTAGCTGCCCCCACCATTTGCATGTGGCTGAGGAGCCCAGAGCCCTGCAGGCCTCAGCTCTGGCAGGGGCAGTGTAGGTGCTCAGCTTCTTTCCCTTCCTTGGAGCCTCAGCAGCCAGGAATGTTCTCCCCTCTCCCACTCCCATGCTATGAAAAGGTAGACAAAATAGCCGAGGGAGGGCACTGGCAGTCACCCCAGGGCCCAGGCCAGGGCTGGCTGCTGGCAGTAAAACCCACCCCAAACTAGGCAGGACCTGGCCAGAAGGACTCCTAGCTATTGCGGGAGGAAGGGGGCTTGCAACCCCACCTCCTGAATTCTTTTCTTGGTGGAGGAGGGCATCCTCTAAACCTCACTCAGGGGCCTACCCTGCCCTAGAGGACAGCTCAGTGTGAACTACAGGATGCCAGGAACAGCATTTCGGGGATGTTTATGCTGTATTTGGGGAACACACCAGCAGGTGGAAGCGAGGCTCCTGGGTTCTGGCCTTTGGGCCTTCCTGGGCTCTATGAAGATGATTCTAGAGGCCCAAGGGAGGAGGGCAAGCCCACCTGCTCTAGCTTCAGCCACCCATCCATGGGGAGACTAACCAGTCCTCTGGTCTCTTCCTTTCCCCACTCTGGCACCTTAGGAGCAAATGCAAAGTCATTTCGGAAATGCCCTGATCTCTAAAAGGGATACATAGAGCCGGGCGTGGTGGCGCATGCTTGTAATCCCAGCATTCAGGAGGCTGAGACCGGAGGATCTGGGTTCGCGGCCAGCCTCAGCTACCTAGTGAGGCACTACGCAAACTTAGTGAGACTCGGTTTCCAAATAAAGAATAAAAACTAGGGCTGGGGGTGTAGCTCGGAGGTAGAATGCCCCTGAGTTCAATCCCCAGTACCGCAAAAAAAAAAAAAAAAAAAAAAGGGATACATATACCTTGACTGTGGGAGGCCAGGGGTTTTTGGTACTTAGTAAAGCTCCTCTCCAGGACTGCAGACTTGTATACAGCGTGGAAAGCCACCTGACAGAGAAAATGCTTTCCTCTGCCTGGTGCAGGAATCCAAAGCTAAGGTACCTAATCCTCTTCAAAAGGCCATGGGGAAATATAAGGCTGGTGCCTGGGGCACTGGTCTCTGGAGAGCAATTAAAGCACCTCAGGCAGGAGAGGGCAGCAGAAAACAGAAGCTGAGCTACCTTCTGCTCTGGCTCCACAGTGACCAACCCAATGGCAAGCAACCAGGGTTCACAGGGCACTGGCCAGAGCCCCAGTGCATGTGCTGCTTTTGTCTGCAGTGTGTGTGTGTGTGTGTGTGTGTGTGTGTGTGTGTGTGTGTGTGTGTGTGTGTGT